>BLKR01005669.1:0-71833 GCA_011170035.1 Teleogryllus occipitalis | reverse complement strand
TTGAAGGAAGTGTGTATTCTTTTGCTAGACTCCCATTTGGATTGAAAAATTCGGGAGCGACATTGATTCGATATTTAAATGATGTCATTTCGCCAGAGCTGAAGACAACCATCGTAATGTACGTGGACGACATTGTATTATTTTTGCTTAATTTGGAAAACAATTTGCGGAATCTGGAAGAACGTTTTAGGATTTTTCGAAGGTATAATTTAAGACTGAATATTGAGAAATGCAAATTTTGACAAAAAAGGTTGAATTTATGGGCCATGAAGTGTCCGTGAATGCGATGAAAATGCTGGAAGATAAACGCGAGCTAATTCAGAGATTACCTCCACCAAGGAATGTTCGCGTGCTTAGGCGTTTATTTGCCATTTGTAACTATTATGCGCGGTTCGTAAAAAAATATTCGAGCAAGGCTGCACTACTGTTACATTTATTGAGGAAGAGTAACAGGTGGATCTGGAGCCAAAAATGCCTCATAACGTCCGAATGTGACTCAGAAGTCATCTCCATCAACTTAATATATTTATTTAGAGAGTCGGCTTTTGACGACATTGCCGTCATCAGTCTACAAATATAAACAAAAGAAAATACTAAGTAAATACAAAATCGGGTTATTAGTATAAATAATAGTTACATTTAAAATTATAATAATTCGAACTAATTATTAATAATTATGCCTAATTATTATAAGGATTGGGCTAATTATTTTAATTTGAAATGTTATTTATACTAATCCCCGATTTTGTATTTACTTGATATTTTATTTTTTTATATTTGTAGACTGATGATGATTGCAAAGCCGTCGAAAGTCGGCTCTCTAAATAAATATATTAAGTTGATGGAGATGACTTCTTTCATTTCTTCAATACGTTGAAGTAAAATATTGTAGGGTCACTTTTGAAACGACTGCGAACGTTTAAAGTGGTCTAGCGCCTAAATCGTATCTGAAGAAAAACCTAATTAATAGGAAATTTGAGGATTATTTTTGTCCTGAATCACTGTTCTCTTATCTTTCAGTTAAGCGAAAACCGTAAAAAGAGACATTTTCGCTTTTTTTCTGAATACTTTACCAGGAGGCAAAGTTGCAGCATCTATAAAATTATAAAGAACATTCCAGAAACCAATTGTTTTTTCACAAAACAATTAATTAATAGCACTATTAATAAAAGCCCCTGAGCCCTTGAATTTAGTGCATTGAGAGGACTCATTAAATTTTCCAAGTAATTTTCAACAGTGCGTGCAGAGTGAATATGAAAGAGAAATATAGCGACTATAATTTCAAGCACCTCTGGAGAACGTCGTGTCGAATATTACCTGTTTCTTCAAACACAAAGCAGCTCTGCCTGCCGGCCCGCACTCTCTCTCGGCCTTGCGTCACCCAGCTGCTGCGACAGCGCTGGTGGCAGGGACCACGGTTGCCAGACCCGTACTGGGAAAGTACACCATCTGAGAGATAAAAATCAGCCCAATTCCGCCAAATGCCTGAGTGGTAAAAAAAGGTGAACGGTGAAAAAAGCGAACTCTGTCACAGAGACTTGTAATTACAAAATAGCTGCACATTTACAAGTTGTTAAACTAAATACTCTTGTGCACAAAGCCTACGTATCATAAGACATCAATGCTTGTACAATTTTTAGGAAAAGGGCGGGCAAAATTCTATGCCTGTTTAATTATAAATAAAAAGGTGACTCTGAGATCTTTTCATAATAGCTGCACATTTGCAAATATTCAATACTAAGACTCTTGTACGCGAGGCATATGATTCAGAAACCATCAATATTTGTACAATGTTTAGGAAAAGGTGAGTACTATTGATTTAAGCGAAAAAAGCAACGCATCCCCCAAAATCCTCTCAGGAAACAGTTGATTCCGCCCATTGGGCAGAATCCCGCAAAATGCATTTTATTCCTATAAATCAGCGCTTTTCTTCGGTGGCGGTGGCGGAATTTCGCCCTCCACGGCATCCCTGGCAGCAAGTTCCGCGAACAGCCGCAAGAGCACTGAGCGTGTGTGCAGCGGACGCTGAACGGCAGACGTGCCCCCAAGCGGTATACAGACATTACTCTAAAGCGGAACCGCTTTGACAACTTCTGTTTCGTCACTACTGGCAACATAACTGCAGGTTATGTCTATACTCTCATTTCGTCAGTGCGATCGTTTACAGTTAACTCATTTGTAAATGGCTTCATAACTATATCTTGCATTGTAATCGCTCTGCATGACGTTCATTTGTTTCCCGACCTGTCAAAGACGTTCCTTCTTAGAGTAATTCCTCTATCACGACTGCGGTTGTGATAACTCTCACACACGGATCAAGAGAGAAGACAGGTAAAGAAAACATTTTCCAGATTTCGAGTCTCCGCTCGATTTGCTTTCAGGAAAAAAAGCTGCTTGTTTTCAATAAAACACATCTGTACAAAAACCTAAGCTTTTGTTGTTATCTGAGTTTTTATTGTCAGTTTCTCATGTTGGTAGAAAGAATTGATTTAATGTGTGATATAATTGGATGAAGGGTAAAGATGAATGCAATGGAACGAAACAGATTGTGTTAACGAACAAATGGATCAGAAAGGTTTGTTTTAAGAAATAGTTGTTGCTAAGATGGCGTAACAACTCTTAGACACCAATATCTATTTCTAAAAATGTAGTCACAAATTGAGAATATTTCATTCTACTAGCATCCAAACCAGGGCCAAAGGAATCAAATATTTATATACTGTGACTTTTATCATTTATTGTTTAACTTATTGTCGTGTTGGTATTGCTTATTATCAATACTATTTTAACAATATTTACCAAATTTAATCAAACTGAAAATACATTTATTCAAAAGATGGTTTCGACACAAAATCGGCCAATTACATTACATTTCCGATCGTGATTAAGATCAATCAAATGATAATGTTACACGCACACGATTTTCATAAAGGCTACCACATTCTAGAGAGAAATCATCGCGAGAAATATTAGTAGAAGCTGCGAAATGCGCTTCATGATTCAGATAGTTTGTCCTCTATCTGGTCCCCAACCTTGATTCTAACTAACTTTTAAATTTGGTGACTATTGAGTGATTAGAACGGCACAAGGTGACGTAAGGGCAACATCTAGGGGAAGGTGGTATCTTGGTGAAGAGTGAGCTTTGAAAAGTATCTAACAAAGGAAAACGGTGTAGAAGATGGGACAGCGACAACTAAAGGTATGTTGTTGTATTGTATACTTTTTTTGGATCAGGACATACGATGTGATCTAGCCATTACAGCCCTAAAGGCAATTCGTCCATCATACCACATCTCTATTCTCTTGTCATTATTTCTTCTCCGCCTCTAGACTTCGGAATGGGACCGTCCACCTCGTCGGCTGGCGGTGGTGGTCCGGAGGCTCTTCTCCGGCAGTCGTTTGGTACATAGTATTACCCAGGTACCTCGTAGGCGCATATCCCGACGGCGGCAGGATTTTCGACATTAGCTTGTGAGCTAGGTCGAATTCAGTCGCTGTCGGGAGGACAATTCTAGCGGCCGGCTGCTCTGATCGGTAGTTTTCCGTGGTTTCTCCGATCAACACCAGGTGAATGCCGGAGCAGTACCCTAAAAATCGGGCCAAGGATTGTGCGCAATCGTTCCTTCGTCTTCCTTGTCCAATCCTCACCCCCCACACTTACACTAACATGCACCACACTACCACACATGCCGGGAGAACTTGTCCTGGGTGAGGTGGTGCCCCCTGGTGGGAGATGTCTAGTTGGGGAAAACCCGCTAGTCGATGGTAGGTCGGCGCCGGATCTCGTCATCCAGTGGGGGAATGTCACTGCGCCGATGAAAAACATGCACTACACTTACGGAACTAATGATCTCAGCAGTTGACGCGTCCGGAATCACTAAGCGTCCGGAATCAAAAGCGCACGTCAGCGATAGATGGTTATTTAGGGGTAGGCGATGATGGAGTCTGCCCTCATGTGGGATTCGAACCCACAACCCGGATGTAATGCGTTCTTAAGCGCACTCGCTCCAAAGCCCCTGCGCCACGCAGACCGGCCATTGACAACCAAACGAGCGCGGGGAGTTGGAAGAGTAGACGCAGATGGTAGGAGAAACGCGAGGAGGGGGGAGGAGAATTGTGGAAAGCGGCGGGGGAGGGGGCAGGTGGAAAGCGGCGAGGTGGTGCTGAGCAGCTGTGTTGCGACAGACCCAAGCGTTGGCTCGGCCGAGGCGAGGCGGAGTACCTGAAGGAGAGGGGAGCAGAGCAGCCGTGGACAGATCGTGAGGATGCACGATGATCAGAAAAGTTCACTAACGGTATCATCTCACGACTTTCTCTTCCACTATGGATTTCTTCTTGGGACTCCCTCACAATTCCGGCTTCATTATAACGAGTTAAAGTTTAACTTGAACCTCATATTTTTGGGACTATTACATTGAAGGAATCAATAGAAAATTGTTGTCTTAGTAAAACATTTGGAAGAACTTCAACAAACAACAACAAATAACTCCGACAACACACTACACACGATGGAACAGTAAATCCTTTTACAGGAAATTCTTAAAGAATTGTCAGATTTTCTGTTTTCTTTTCTCGTAACTCTCATGTTGAAGATATAAACCTAGTATTCTGGTTTGTCTGTTACATAAGATGCTGATTAAAATCTAAGAGACCGTGGCTCTCCGGGGAGTGCTTCAAAATTACGCAAGATCGATTCTCGGGACTCGTTCCGTGGGGAGTGAAGGACACAAACGACGTTTAATTTCTTGGGAATTAGATGTAGTTGTCCTGAATACGAGTATTTTGCAAATTCTCAAATTAACGTCACATAATAGCATAAAACTAATTGTAATACATTCTTTAATAATTGTTAAGTTATCCTGATCTTTGGATTCATGAAGACGCTACTAGTAAAACTACCTTAATGAATAAAATGGTTACAAAATCGTGAGATTATTATTTCTCATGGTCATTAAGATAGTAAGTCGATTTTTCTTGATTGGAAACCAGGACAAACGTATGGTTACTGTAATTTGTCGTAAAAAGAGAGATGTAGATTTTCTCGTGATGTGTAATTATATTACAAAGGGAATATTAAAAGTTATATTAAAAATATAACTCTGAAAATCTCTGCAAAATCTCTATTCATCGAAGGACAATGTTTGTATGAAGGAGGAACACAATGTTCCACTTCTTTATTCAAGCCCGATTTATCAGTATACATGATAATTGCTACCATTAATGGTCAAACTTTTTATCAAAGCTCAAAATTTATAGTAGGTGGTCAAAATATTAGGGACAGTACTCATATTTGGGTAATTTATAGTTAACGTTTTGGTACGTAACGTAACGTAAAATAAGGCACGTAAAATAAGGCAAATTCAATTCAATTCAATTCAATTCAATTCAACGTTTTGGTTTTTAGTGGGGAAGATCGCCGGTACGTCGCGAAGAAAACATATACTCTACACGTACGAGACTAATGATATTGTTGACGCGCCTGAAATCACTAACCAGCCAGTGAACCAATAGAAAAAATTGTGATGGTGCAACAGCATATAATTATTTCGAATTGTTTGTAAATTATACTATTTGAACACCCAAAAACGTTATCATCTCGCATAATTTTTTTTGCCGTGCTGCGATTCAAAGTTTAGGAATCAGTCTGTATCTAACCTCCTGAGTCGGCACAATAACTTTTTAGACTCTTTGAAACAAATCTGAACATTTGTAAGTTTGGAAAACTTAGAGGCTTTAATGAAAATTATTTGAGATCGACTAAATAAATTAACAATAAGCTTGCAGATGTTAGTCCAAATTACGTGAAAACAACTCATTATTTCCGAAAATGGTAACATAATATTTTTTGAAATTATAGTATTAAAGATTGACAAGAATTGATTTCATAAAGAAAAAATCTCGCTTTACAAAATTATAGTTGTAGGAAGACGCTGAATTTTAAACGTTTACTATTTTCAAAAGTTAAGAGTTCAACGAAAATCACACCTGCGTCATTTTTGTAAGCCTACTTTGCTCTATCTAAAAAACAGTGAAAATTGGAGCCGTTTTCGATAAAGTTTTGAATTTAAAATTGACTTTAACTCACGCAAAATTACGACAAAAACTTTGCCAATTTTGAATACATTCTACATGGACTTATTTAAGAAACTAGGTGCAACGTACTGATTTTATTAAGAATAAAAAATCGTATTATCAGTGTTGTAGAGTTCGGAAGACAAAACTGAACTTAAGCAACTTTCGAAAATTGAGAGAAATTGACAAAAATCGGACATGACTTATTTTTATAAGCATAATTGACTCTACTTGAGAAAATATTGAGCAAAAAATTTGAAGTTATTTTCAGAAAATTTTGCAAATGGCTAATGGCAAAAGGCTGTGTGTAAAGCACCCCGAAAAATCAAAATATCCACTTCAAATTTAAGGGGCCTCGGCATCACCCAGATTAATTGGGGACTATCAATCATGGTGAAAATCCTATCAACGGTTTAGCTACCAGCGTTGACAGGCGTACCGATGGACGGACAGATAGCCATTTAACTGTAAAGCCGTTTTGCTATTTTGCATATTTTCGGTATCAAAGATCCACAAAACGTGCATTCTGACTACACAGCGTGTAGTCCGTCGATCTGTTCATCTACGAACAGCACCAGCAATTGTACTCCAGAGTTTCACCAAAAAAATATATTACTGGCCCTTCAATTTGAAATACATCTTTTAACTCCTGAGGGAGTACTTTATGAAACACATTTTTGAAAGCTTCTCAATAATGTTGCAATATTACTTTCAAAAATGCTTACGTACTTGTTCATACGTTGTAATAAAAGTAGTTTAAAGAGATACGGAAAATTTATGACCAGATTTTAATGAAAATACATGTTTTGAGATTCCCTTATTAAAAAAAAATTTTTTTTTCAACACGCCTGTCTGGTTGATTGTCCGACCGTCTGCTGCGTTTCTGTCTGACTGTCCGTCCGTCAGGGACATTATTTTTGGTAAACAAAACTAGCGCGTAGGATTTTCCCAAAAAGAATATTATCCTATTCATGTGGACTTGAAGTCCTACGAATTTCAAATAAATTGTTTGGATTTTGGCGAGTTTTGATTTTAGATTTTGGCTGTTCTTCACGTGAAGCCCCTTGGTGGTTTTAAAAAATTTCTCAAAAATGGCTCTTTTTTTTCTTTAAATTTATTGTAACAAAAAAGTGAAATACAGTTGTAAAGATGGCAAAGGTACAATTTACAATGTTACCCCCGAATTTTCGAAAATTGAAAAATTTTAATGCTTATAGCATTCAATCTTACAACTATGTTATTGAAAATACAGAATCTTGTTATTGATGTTATTGATAATACAGATTACTTCTTGAAAGTAAATTTGTTCTACAAAATGGTATCTTTGATTTTAAGATATGTACGACCGTGACGGCGGCGGCTGCTGCTGCGACTACGTCTGCGGCTGCGTCTGCGTCGGCAGCTGCTTCTGTGTCTGTGACTGCAGCAGGGGATGCGACTGCAGCTACTTCAGTGGCTGCGACTCCGGCTGCAATTGCGTCAGCGGCTGTGTCTGAGACTGCGTCTGAGGCTGCGTCTGAGGCTGCGGCCGCGCCTGTGGCTGCGGTTACGGTTACGTCTGCATCTATTACGTCTGCATTTACAGCTGGTGCTGGTGGGCCAGCCGGCTCATATGGTGGTTCAAACAAGCGACAGAGGGTACACTACGCGAGAAAATACCCCATCATTTTGAAAAAGCTGTGTTTATGGCGAATCTAATGTACATTAATCATTCGCTCGGCAGCAGTGGTCGAGGCAACATCGTGTGCCCCCCTCAGTAGAGCCTCGCGGTCTGTGACTCGTTTACGTGTTAGAAGTTTAAGTGTCAGTGTAAAGTAAGCAGTCTACTTCAGTGCATATAACTGTTCTAATTACGATCGACCTGTTTCTCATTGTGAATGGGGAACAGAAAATAAATGGCGGATGCCGAAGCCGCTACCCGAGGGCAGGCCTCTGACTACAGGAGCCAGCCCGTTGAAGGAAACCACACCGGCCGTCCAAGTTACAACAGAGTCGTTCTCAATGCCATGTACCCGGAGAAGGAACAAGGTATTATAATTGAAGGCAAAGACCACAGCACACCCCTCGAAAGGTACGTAGAAGCTTTAGCATCGATTGTTCCGCCTAGTCACATCACGTATGCTTCAAAAATTTCAAATAACAGGGTGTGTGTATTTTTGAGCAGTAAGCAGTTAGTGGATGAATTAACAGAGAAGTACAAGACTATTAATATTGAGGGCTCCTCCCAAAATATTCGGTCTCTTGTGAGTAGACAGAAACGTATCGTAATTTCAAATGTTTATCCTATGATTCCTAATGCAGTAATTGAAGACGAACTAGATAAATTAAAAGTGATACGCAGTTCTCAAGTGTCGTTTCTCAGAGCTGGTTTTGGTAAAGAACAGTTCACTCATATCTTAAGTTTCCGTAGACAGGTGTTCGTTCCGGAAGACTCATTAAGTTTGATACCTGAAGCCATACTGATCACATACAAAGGAGAAAGAAACTGGATTTACATGTCAAGCGGTATCATTAAGTGCTTTCACTGCAAGGAAGAAGGTCATATTGCCAAAAACTGTAAAAATGTAGGAGACATTAACCTCAACCAATCGGAAGACATAATTGATAACAATGTAGCCGCTGACAACGAACAAAGAGATAAGGTTCCTAGCTACCATGAATTTCCCCCACTTGACCAAGGCAAGCCTGTTAAGAGAGCCTTATCACAGATCACAAGTATTCCCAGCAACAATTCAAGTGAACTTCAGGAAGAACAATTCAACCGTCCCCAAGGAAAAATTAATGGTTCGGCAAAACAAAGAAAAAGAAAAGGAAGGTATCCAGGGAGAACATCGTTAGTAGCGTCTGCAACAAGAAAAGCATAGTGGAGCAACTAGCCCCAGCGAAAGAAAGAATAGAAGGATTCAACAATGTACTAACGTACGAGCAACTAAAAGACTTTCTGGAAAATACTTATGGCTTAAGTAACCCTCTTCAAATATCTCTCAGTTACACCAAAGAGACAGACAGGCTAATTGAAATGCTTAAAGAAACATATCCATTACTGTCTGACAGAGGAATAAAATCAAGGTTTACGAGAATTATGAAGAAACTTAAGGACCCAGTCCTCTCAGATTCTTCAAAGGAATCGTCTGACAACGACGAATTAACAAGTGAAGATCTTCAAATATGAAGATAAGAATTTTACAATGGAATGTGAACGGTTTTTTCACTAGATACGAATTTCTTCAGAAGATTCTAAAAGACGACAACTATGATATACTGTGCATCCAAGAAACCAATTTCAAAAATAAGTACCATTTTAACATAAAATGTTATCAATGTTTTTATAAAAACAGAGTGATATGTGGAAATGCCAGTGGTGGTGTTGCGATCTATTTACGTAAGTCGATCAAGTGTAGTGAATCCGCTATTAAAAGTGACCTAGAAGTATGTGTGATACGGCTGCATATTGGCGGTAGTAGTTTTCGTCTGTGTAACGTATACATTCCTAATGCGTTTCAGCTAGAATATCGCCACCTAGACAACTTATATTCACAAATATCTGGCCCGGTACTGATAGTCGGCGATTTTAATAGCCACAACTTGATTTGGGGATCAAGCAGAACTGATCGTAGAGGGAAAATTGTTGGTGAATTTGCGAACAATGAAGATCTTATAGTCTTGAACGATTGCAGAAAATCTACATACTTCAATGCGGGTAGTGGCAACTCATCTTGCATCGACCTAAGCATCTGCACTCCAACTTTGGCCAGATATCTAAAATGGAACGTAATGGCAGACCTTCACAACAGTGATCATTATCCTATAGCATTGTCATATGATAATTCGATTATTCCTGAGGACATCTATATGCCCAGATGGATATTTAAAAAGGCTAACTGGAAGTCGTACCAAGACATCATTGCGAGCAAAGTTCAGAACCTTAAGAAATTGAACATCGACGATTCAGTGCAAATAAACGATATTGTGAACAACTTTACAGAACTTATACTGTCGACAGCGGATGTGACTATACCCAAAACAAAAAATACTAAAAGTAAGAAGAAACTACCTTGGTGGACAAAGGAATGTGAAGAAGCGGTTAAGAATTACAAGCACTGGTTTAATGTATTTAAGAAACATAACACAAATGAAAATAAATTCAAGTTTAAATCAGCACAAGCCAGGGCAAGAAGAATCATAAAACAATCTAAAAGGAGCTGCTGGAAGGAATACATTTCATCCTTAGACAGTAAACTGAACTACACGGAGGCTTGGAAGAAAATAAACGCTATCGATGGAAAATTCAGAGCAAATTACCCGAAGTCTATGTATACGCCAGACGGACAATTCATTCAGGACCCGTGTGATATTGCAGATAGCTTTGGAAAGTTTTTCGCCTCCAATTCTAGTGATGCGAACCTTGCGGATAGCTTCACGAAACATAAAGAAGAAACTGAGAGATCTCGCCTAAATCTGGAAGTAGAAGAAGATGAAATAGATGATTCCATACAACTGAATGTACCCATTACGCTCCGAGAACTTAAGGTCAATATACGTCAACTAAAAGACACAAGCGCCGGTCCCGACGGAATACCTAACATATTTATCCGGATGCTCCCTGAAGAAGCTATCTGTGCTCTTTTTGATATTTACAATTATCTATATTTAAACAAAGTCTTCCCACAAAAATGGTCAGAAGCGGTTATTGTTCCGATTCACAAGCCTGGTAAGGACCAATTTTTAATAGACAGCTACAGGCCTATTGCCCTAACGTGTTGTCTGTGTAAATTACTTGAGAAGGTAGTGAACTACAGACTTAAATGGTACCTAGAAAAACATCAGCTAATATCGCCTCATCAAAGTGGTTTTCGCAAGAACCGATCTGCCTTAGACAGCATTGCAATAATTGAGAACAGCATCTACAATGGATTCGCCAATAACATGTTCACAGTGGTACTAAGCCTCGACATCGAAAAGGCATATGAGATGGTTTGGCGACGGCGTATTATGGACATAATAACGAAACATGGAATTAAAGGCAAAATAGATAAGTTCGTGCATAACTTCGTTAAAGAACGTTACATTAATGTCAGAGTAAGAGGAGCCTTATCAGAGAGATATATGCTGACAAATGGAGTACCGCAGGGCTCTGTGCTTAGTGTGACCTCGTTTTTGTTGATAATAAATGAACTGCAGACCAAAATCAAACCTCCCGCGCTAGTAAGCATGTATGCGGATGACTGTAATATATGCATCACTGGTAAACATCTGTCTTCCATAGCAGTTATAGCGCAAAACATCTTAGACACCATCCTGCAGTTCTCCACTGAAGTTGGTCTAAAATTCTCCAAGACGAAATCCACATTCATAATTTTCTCCAGGAAACGATCCACTGAGAAGACTCTATCCCTGAATATCGGTGAACACAAGATAAAACAATGTAAAGCCTTAAAAGTCTTAGGCCTGACACTTGACGAAAGATTATCCTGGATACCTCATATTAAAAGCCTGAAAGTGGAATGCACGAAAAGGCTAAACTTGATGAAAATCATGAGCCATTTGGCGTGGGGGGCCGATTATACTGTGCTTAGAAGAACATATCAGGCGTTGATCAGGGCTGAAATGGATTATGGCAGCATATTCTACGATGCTGCAAATAAGAATATTAAAAGAATACTCGACAATAACACTGGTGCCAGGCTTATATGCGGAGCATATAGAACAAGTCCGGTGATAAGCATGTTACAGGAAGCTAATTTACCACCCCTGGATAAAAGAAGAAGAAATCTAATTGTAGGATATATAATCAAAGTTACAGCTAACTGTGGCAACCCTGTGAACCAAATTTATCAGCTGACATACAGACATAGGAAGAAATTATGTTTCAAAAAGAAACTACCAAAACCAATCACTGTACGGGCTATGCAAATACTAAGCACAATATCAGAAAAAATTCCCCCTCAAACCCATCAGTATCACTGACTATGCACCATGGACCATGCAGGACATTAAAGCTGAGGAGCTGACAAACAATCCTAAGAAGTCAAAAACTCACAACCAAGAGATAAGAGCCAGAATAGGAGAAGAAATTGCCAAATATGAGAACTACAACAAAATATACACAGATGGCTCGAAAAGTAGCAACTTAGTGGGATGTGCCGCTGTAACGTCAACAAGAGTAATATCAACCAAACTGCCCGACAAGTACTCAGTCCTGTCCAGCGAATTATATGCCATCATCACAGCACTAGACTACATTCTCGAAGACAATGAACGTAAATTTTTGATAGTAACAAACTCCAAATTGGCTCTGTCGACTATTGGAAATGTCTTTTATTCAGGAAACCCGCTAGCTTTAGACATTGTTAGTATGATCAGAAACTTGAACTTTAAAGGTAAAGATATAGTTTTTGGATGGATCCCGGCTCATGTGGGTATCACGGAGAATGAGCTGGCAGACAGATCTGCAAAAGAGGCGTCACAACTTGATGAAAGAAGTAACCTTCCCATAATACCACAGGACTATCACGCCAACATCAAAGGAAAATTACAAGAATTGGACAGACAGGAATGGAATAACGACGCCCATTGTAAATTAAGAAGTATATGTGTATACGATGACTACAATCCAGCCACATTCTTCTGCAGAGCTGACCAGGTTGTGTTAACTAGATGCAGAATAGGTCACACCAAACTCACACATGCCCATCTGATCTCAGGAAAAACAGCTGTTATGTGTAATATGTGTAATGTTTCTATGTTTGTTAATCATTTATTTCTGTGCCCCAGGTTTGAGACTGACTGGACGAGACATGGTGTTGAGAACGACATGTCAAGTGTACTAAAGGACAGAGATCAATGTAATCGGTTTCTCAAGTTTTTGAAAAGCATAAAATTGTATGGGGATATATAAGACATGTGTATAAATTTTAATAATGTAATGTGAATACCTATAATGTTCTATGTCCTATAAATTTCATAACTTTCAATGTACAAAAATATTAATGTTATTTTGAAGTTGTCGCTAATAACCTTTTGTAGTTGATGCGACATAAAATAAAAAAAAATTTAAAAAAATGTACATTAATTAGAAATTATTGAGAGTGATATTCTTAAAATAGCCCATAACGCATTGGATCACTGCGGACAGTCTACAAGGTGGGAAATTGAGTTGATAGCGTTTGTCACTCGTTGAACTCAGAGATTTGCTAGGTCCCATCGGAATCGAGTCTGTAGATAGATTGCTTGGTAACGAATTCCGTTCGCTTTCAGGCGAATGCTGGAACAGCACTTTACACAACATGACCATGCATTTTAAATAACGACATTGACCGCGCTATCTTTTCTTTCCATCCATCTCCCGTGTCGGATTGGAATGCGGTGTGTGTGAGTACGTGTGCAATACTATCTCTCTAATAGCGTGCACACGCCAGCGATGAATTATCCAAAATCCCACAGTGGAGTGAATGTGGCCGATGTTGATGATGATGATGATGATAATAATAATAATAATAATAATAATAATAATAATAATAATAATAATAATAAGATTAAAACATTTGTTTTGTTTTTTATTGATTGATTAGTGATTTCGGACACCTGCTAACGACATGTCTCGTAAGTGTAGTGCATGTTTTTTCCCTCGGGAGGTGTCGGTTATCTTCACCCACTGGATGGTGAGATCCTGCGCCGACCTGTCGTCGCTTAGCGGAGTTCTCTCCAACCAGGTATATCTCACCAGAGGGACTCCGCCCCAGCCTGGACAAGTTATAAGCTCCAGACTTGTCTCCCAGCATGTGCGGTAGTGTAGTGTATGTAAATGTAAGTGTGTGAGTGCAAGAGGTAAGGAGAGGACAAGGGAGAGGAAGAAAACATCGCGTGCGGTCCACGATGCGTTTGTTAGGGTAATTCCCGGTCATTCACCTGGTTTAATCGGAGCAGCCGACCGCTAGAATTCTCCTCCAGATAGCGACTAAATTCGACCTAGCTATCTAGCTAGTGTCCGAAAATACGGCCATTGTCCGGACTCGAACCTAGGATCTCCAGGTCAGAAGAACTACAGTGACATCAGTTGATACCCTGAGCCACCTCTCCGGGTTCTGTTTCATAATGTGTCACTTTATATCCTACGTGTTCTTTACAGTCATCTGATATTGGCGCGTTAGAGCGGAAGGTCGTCTAATCGCACATAATACATTCAGCTCATTTCATGTTGGTGCATTTGTCTTTCGTGTGTATGGAGTCGCGGAGGACCTTGAGGAGATCAGAGTTGATCGCAACTTTCTAATGTGTGATTCTACAACCACTCTTCAGGGTAACAGGCTTTGTCCTGAAAAAGACCTCACTGAATGAATAACTTCGACATAGGCACTCGTCCGTGAACAGTAACTCTTAGCAGAAAGTGGCAGCGCTTGAGGTCGCTAGCTCGTTTGTGGCCGCGGAACAGCAGCTGTGCGTCAGAGTTGGCCGTGACCCTGGCAGCGCCCAAGCGGCGGAGACGTGAGACAGGCATTGCGAAAACTGGCAGGATTCCAAGGTGGCTGGAAGCAGACAACTCGCTTTGTTGTTGGCTCTGTGGAAGAGTCATTAACATCAGGTGACAGGTTTCCTTCCGTGCGAAAAAACCTTAATTAACACCAGGTTCTTTATCGTCACACGAAGCGATTAGAAAGGGAACAAGCCGATTTATTCCCTTGCAGTGTATAGTGTTTCGAAAAGGGAGAATTTATTTTTAGCTTTGGGTTTACGCTGCTAGTCGCTTACTCTTCTTTTCAAACGCTTTGTATTTTCAGACTTCTTGTATTCTCTTCGGATGCTTTGGATTTTCATTGTCACTATTAGAAACGGAGTTGAATAAAGTACTCATATTTTCACGGCTATCTTTTTTTATGCTTAACTGCAACGATGTAAAATTGGCAATTTTACGATGAACTCACCAAAAAGTTCAAATTCGAGTTTAGTGTGAAACTTCAAGTTGAGGTTCAGAATGTACTAACAGATGATTTACTCGTTGGTTTAGAGTGATAACTGTTTTGGAAAATGGAAATTTTATAAATAACATAAATCAATAGGGGTCTAACGAGTTGCAATGAGTCTGCGAGTTTTCAAAAAAAGTGGAAAGTTTCGAAAAAAGTGGAAGTTTCGAAAAAAGATTTAGGATACAGTGACCACGATGCACAATTTCTTACCATTATAAGAAATGCGATCACTGACACAAATAATTCACGTATGACTAGATTGTTTACAAAAAGTAAAATAAAATTATTCATTGATTACTTGATGCAGGAGTCATTAGAAGCGGTTTATAATACTGTTGATACAAACGACAAATATAATTCTTTTTTTTTCAACTCTTTCATTACATTTTAACACTTGCTTTCCTATTCAAAAAAGAAAAATAAATATTTCACGGAAAAGCAATTCTTGGATAACAGAAGGGATTAGGACATCTTGTAAAAACAAGCGAATTCTTTCTTTCATTTCTAAACGTCATAACGTATCTCAAGATTTCCTTATCTACTTTAAAAAATACAAAACATTGTTACGAAAAGTCATAAGGCAGGTTAAAATTATGAAACACGATCAGGATATTTTGAACTCAAATAACAAAACAAAAGCAATGTGGAAAATAATAAAAACTACTACCAAATCAACTAGAAACCCTATAGAGAATGTTATTTTAAAAAATAACGATATAAATGTGAACGATCCGGCAACAGTGGCTAGTCTCTTTAACCAATACTTTTCGAGAATTGCTGCCGATCTCACTAAGGGTCTTCAGGCACAAAATTCAAATTCAAAAGTGCGCAACACGTTGGTAGTTGGATAGTTGTCAATGATCAGCCTTTTCAAAACTTTCACAAAATCAAACACTTGATTTTTTTCGTTCTGCTTATTTTTGTTTCAATTTTCTAACTATTCAGTCCAGTTCCTTTGCCTATTTCATATTTTTGACAATAATGCTTAAAATGAAGGTCCCCCATTTGCATGTTCCGATAGTGCATTTAGAGAATGAATATACATTTATTTGATTTGCTTTACTTTTAACGGAGCTAAAAATGTTCAGAAATGAATAATCTATCTTTATCAAATCCAACACGTTCAACAATTAAAGAATTTGGAAAATTGCCATCACAAAAAATGAATTCTCCATTTTAAACATACATTTTTCTTATTCTGTAAGTTTCGCTTCGTTACGTATTCCACTTACTCAGATCCATTCTGGGAAGACTAATGCAACTCCAGGTCGGCGAGACGACAATAGCGGCAAGCATAAATCATGAAACCTTATGCTCTGCAATAAAGGACAACAACGGTTGAGGCGACGTATTCTCCGCTTAAACGCAGCATTGCAAGACGAGTCTCGCAACATTACAATTAAATGGAGTTCTTTCAACCTGGTGACGACGCAAAGCCTGGATAAAACTTGTACTCTTTATACGAAGCACTGAGAAATATATCGTAACTGTGAGAAAAACAGCCGTGGAAATTTGTACATACGTTTCAGGATATCTCACGTGTAAGAAATTATTTATTAAAAATATTATCATAAAGTGATTAGATTTGCAAATTAAAACAACAGTAGTTCTTTAGACATTTCCTCGGGAATTATAATTCTGGTATTTCCACCAACATTTTTCATTTTATTAAGATATCATTAAAAAACTTTATTTCACTGTCTCTCATATGTCTACACGAGTCAAAAAAGTATAGTACTTGTTGTAAAAACGGTTTAGGCTTGACTTGTATAATGGAAGCTTTCAAAGCAATTATTATGGGTATTACTTAGACATATTAGCAGTTAACGAGTCAAAAAGCGTTCATATGCAATTTTTCAGATATTAGTGACAATTTTCTGGTGTTTCATATTAAAACAAGTGGTGCCGCAAAATGATACTGACTCTCCACCTCGATAGTTTACCTTTCTTTTGAACTAATGGCTACTCCTACTTTTTCGTATTGCTACATTCCCTTCCCAACTACCGTCTAAGATATTCTAAGGCCTTCCACGAAACCTCTCAGGGAAGAGACCTTCTGCGCTCGTCGAACATCATGCTCACGAAGCCCTAAGGTCCACCTCGGTCATGTACCTTTATCCATGGTAGCTTTTGTCTCGTTTAGGTTCGTTACCAGTGTTCTAGTGATAACGAGTAAGTTCCTCAATTACCCACTCTATCAAACTGTTCACAGATCTCACACAAGAGTTACCAGTCAGGGCAAGGAATCACGAAAGTCTCAGTATATAGAGGTGGTACGCGAGGCGCTAGGATTCCCTCCCCACGCAACGAACACAACTGAAAACATCCATGCCTGAGGGCCCGGCACACACGTTGCGATATACCTGTCAGGTAAATCTGCACAGGTAAACGGGAAAGGTACATTTGTGCAGTCTACAGCACACACACACACACACACACACACACTACGGTAAACCTTCAGTCCAGTAACGACGTACAAAAAAAGAAGACGCGATCGCTTTTTGTAGGGTAAAAAGAAGCGAAAACGCGAAGGCTGGTGTAAAGAATGGCGTACAAAGATCAATCAATACACTCTCACAAAATTACTAAAAGAGTTAAGTTCAGATTCTAAAGATTACCGTAATTATTAGCGGATGAATGTAGAAGTCAACCAAAAACTGTTGTCACTTGTAACTCCTCTGTACCAAGGGAACATAACTTCTGCTGCTGAACAACTTTAGAAATGAGTTCATTTCCTACTTTATAAATGAATGCAAAGTTCCTTGGAAAGACAATCGGGTTCTTCGAAATAAATATTTTGAATTAATTAATAAAAGGGGTGGACTCCAACTATACCTTCTTTAACCCTTCAGTAGACGCGTGGATTACTATTGTTATGCAGTCGTATTCATTCACTGTTTACAGCGAGAGTTGACAAACGTTTAGAACGGACTTTTCAGTACCTTTCGTCGAAAATCTCATCTATCGAATTATAGCGAAATATGACTCAAGTGATAACTGCTGCACTAATGATAAACGCCGGAAACAGCTTGGATTACAATAGTAATCCACGTGACCACTCGCATATGTACTTCACTATATTTGTGTATTTTGTTATATTTTTTAAAGGCATCATACATGCATTTTTATGTAGAATTTCATAGAATTGGTAATATCTCAACGTTATAATAAATTATTTAGTATTTTATAAATGTTCAGTGTTTTAGATACCATTACTCGTCTACATTTCAACCAAAATACTATTTGTTTGTAAAATATTAATAATATGAATTTTTAAAATGGATTACAATTGTAATCCACGCCACCACTCGCGTTCCAATTCTGAGCGGGACCCGTGAAGGGTTAATTAAATCACAAGTCTTTAATAGGCTGCATCTCTCTTTTCACGGTCGTGGTCTCTTTACTTTTTACCCACCACAAACAAGGTTCCAAACCATATATTTCGATAAACTCTTCTATCCCTTGGTTCCGTTTTAGTCTTGACATGATCACAAAAGTCACCAGCCCTACTGTAGGTGTAGTCACTAGTTAGCACTATTGTACATGTAAATATAAAGACGACCGATACTATCTACTGTAACGTAGTGATTTGTTCCTGCCTAGCAACATGAGACGTTGTTGAGGAACATAAAATAAATAACTGGAATTCATTGAAAGGTCGAGGTAAGCAGACCTGCTTGGCAGATTCACGAGGCTGCAAATAGTTTATGAATTATGTACGAAGCACAAATAATAGTGTTGTTCAGAAAGATATTTCATTTCTGAGAAAGAGTTTACTGGTGGTCAGCTGGCACATTACTTCTGTGCGCAGCGCTAAAGATTGTGACGCTACACTACTCGAGTAACTATCTAAAACTAACTTAAAGAACTGTACAGATGTGCCGGAGTGACTCACACACAGGCTCAGGTCTACACGTCTGCCCAGGTAGAAAAAATAGAATTTCGATTCTTCTCCGGTCGTCTGCGCAGGTCGCTACGTCTGTGCAGTTTGGCCTGCAACGGGTGGCACACGCTCCGGTTTACCTGTACAAGTGATCTGTACAAGTGATCTGTACAAGTGATCTGTACAGGTAAACCTCACCGGTTTACAGGAACGTGTGTGTCGGGCCTTAGAAGGAATTCCAACCTGCAGCATTAGTGACCACATACTTCAGACTCAAACTTTCTCTAATACCTGCTCAAAGTCAGACCAGCTGATGGAACCAGCTGACGTTACCATACTATTATAAGTGGTATGTAAATTAATAACACTGACCTGCGTTTTTAAAAGAAAGTTTATGATGTTTACATTTTGTGAACGGTTTTTATAGGTACTGACCTCGCTAAACTCGAAAATAATATTTGTTTCCCTCAATCACGTCTAGTTTTTGTGCTATGGATCCTATGACTTCTACGCATACTATTTTTACCATTAGGGCATTTTCTGTATATAGAGGGTCAATAACTTGAAAACAAACGTGAAAACAGCAGCAAATTATATGAAGATAACTATCAAATGAATTAAACCAAAGATAGTTTCAACGCAACCTTTGTAAATAGAAAATTATATTTAAAAAACATAAATATTGTGGAAATATTGGTATCCTCTTACTTCCTTTCTGTATGGGTCCATCGTTGGTAATAAATGTAAATAATTGAAACAAATGTAGCTATTTCAACTTTCCTTTATTATATTTTAAAGTCTTTTATATAAGACAATTTATTTTATAGAAATAATTACATAAGCGCCTTTTGTTTATGTATGGCTCTAGGTTCATCTTTTTTCAGAAACCACCAAAAGTCAGCCATTGTATTGATGTCCCAGCAACCTTGGTACACCTCTACCACTAAAATATAAAATAAAGTTTCTTAACATTCATTACCTTGTAATTTTGTCATGCAAAATTAGCAAATGATTTGTTAAATGATTATTTCCTTTACTCCATACCATAAGTGTACCAAAGCGTAATTGATTTTCATGTTCCATCGTCTATTCACCTATTTAACACATGTTCGACACCATAGCTGTGGAGCAAATGTGTTGTCCCGATCTCTCAATTTCATATGAAAATAAGTGTAATAGCTGGCCTTCACGAATTCTATACTCGTGATGATACTGGCAACGTCACTTTACCACATACGTAGCAAAACATATTTGGGTAATTTTTACATTTTCTATTCGTGATAATTGATGAAATTTAGTTATTTTTAACAAATACCATACACAATTAATTATAACAAGCTGTCTAAAAATGAAATATTTTGTATTAGCATTAACAGTTAATAAATACCAGAAATGTCAAAAATATATATTGTCTAGTAGAGAAAAAATTAGAACTAATGCAGAAATACCGAGTGCAGATTTTAAATTAGCGTAAAAAAGCATAATGAAACAAATAAAATTTTACAAGCATAAAAATGACGCAGATCGGTGTAATAATTACCTTGCAAACTTTGCACATCTAATAGTTCAGCTAGCATGTGCATTATCTAATATCTTATTCAACTCACTATGGTGCATTCGTTGTCAATAACGTGCTTTGCAACATTGTATCTTATTAATACGTATCAAAATGACATTGAACACATTGGGATGGCAAACTTTTTTAACAAAAGTTCTTCAGCAATCAACTTCACAGTAATTAATAAACAATTTTCTCAAAATAAAATATCCACGGATAATGTAAAACACAATCAGATATGACGCAGACATCGCACCAATGCTCGAACACCAAGCGAAAGCAAATGTGTTTAACGCGTTTTTTTGTATCGGTATTCAAACCAAAAGGGGCGCAGGAGCAAGTTAATTACTTTCCAATTGAAAATCAGTTCACGTTTCATGCACGGGAACTCCGCAAACGTGTAAAATCACTGGAAAACGGTAAATCACGCTCGCCAGACGGCATCTCGTTAGATTTTATTAAACTCGGTGGTGAGGCAGTATTGTCCTATTTGTTAAGGTTATTCAATGTTTCTATTAATAATGTACGTTTACCAGACGATTGGAAAACAGCTAAAGTTGTTCCAATTTTCAAAAATGGTGATAAAACGAAAGTGTGTAATTATATGCCACTATCTCTCTCTTCAGTAGTATGCAAAATAGGGGTTTAGAAGTGGGTTTAGAAGTGGATATTCGTGCGAAAGCCAAAATGTTTCCCTTTTTTTAGATAGAGCTGTCGAAGTTGACGCGGTTTGGAGGGTGGATGCTGGCGTAATTCACTTTGTGAAAGCATTCAATGTACCGCATGATCTACTTATTAGGAAATTATTAATTTAAGAAGTTGAAGCTAGAGTTGCGAAGTGGATAAGCGAATTTCTTAGAGACAGGAAACAAAAAGTTTGAATTGGAACTCAGTTTTCAATTACGGGTATTGTTACTTCAGGGGTTACACAGGGAAATGTTTTAGGGCCATTCCTTTTCTTAGCGTACGTAAATGATCTCCATGTTAACATACAATCAAAGATGCGTTTATTTGCTGACGATTGAGTTACATACAGAAAAATCAAAGGCAGCGTTGACGAACAAATATTGCAGCAGGATTTAGATCATTTACGTGATTGGGCTGAAAAAAATGACATGGGAATTAACGGATCGAAAAGCAAAACAATAACGTTCGGGCGGGGAGGAAATTATGAGGAACGAGACTATCGTTTAAGTGACATCATTTCAAGAGTTTGATCATGCAACTGTTTAGGCATTCATCTAGATAGTAAATGAGGGTGGGAGAAGCATATAAATCAGGTATCTAGAAAAACGTGGAAGTTCTAGAATTTTGTAATGCGAATTCTGAAGCACAAATGCCGAAGAATTAACATATCTTTCGCTGGTTCACCCTCTCATGGAATACGGAGTGGCATGTTGGGATCCGTACAGAAAGTCGCACCAAAAAACTCTAGATATAATACAGAGGAAAGCAAATATGTTTAACTATAGTACTAACGCAATAAAAAAGCTATGGGAATAAATCGTACGTAGGTCAACCAACTTGGAAGGTAATTCAGGTTAGACTAGAAAAACCAAATTATTTTGGTCGAAGCGATCAAACACGCAAAATTCAAACACGGAAACAAAATTTAGATCTTGGGAAATTTTCCTTCTGTAACAGAGCAGTTAGAGATTGGAACAGTTAACTCGCAGCAACATTAAAATATTTTCCTCAAAATGTCCGAATTTTTAGAAATAAGGTAGAACAAGCTGAGAGTAGTAGATGTTAAACGAGTAACTAAGTGCTGTGAAGTGTTGGTCAGTGTAATTCAAAGCAAAACAGTGTAGTGTAGTGCAGTTAACTGTAGTAAACGTGATCAATGCTCTTTTAAAAAAAAGTTAATTTAGCCAATATCTATGTAGCTTGTACTGATTTTTAGTATCACCAACATATAATTATTGTAAATCTTGATTGAATCAATTGTTATAATACTTAATATTAGTGATAGTATGATTATTGCATCCTAGTCTTGTAGTGTACTCTTTTATTATTATTATTATTATTATTATTATTATTATTATTATTATTATTATTATTATTACTATTATTATTGTTATTATTATCATCATCTTCTTCACTATCAAGGATTAGGCTAATAACCTATTCCGTCTTCACTCCAATCATATTTTCCTAGAACGTCCTATTTCTCTTGTTCCTAAAGGTTTATAAGATAATAATGATTTTGTTATTCTTCTATTATCCATTCTATGTATACGCTGTATCCAGCGTTGTTTATTTTCTTTAATACGGTCATTCATTGAAAATATATGTTTAGATCAGATATCATCTCCTCATTTCTTATTTGATCTAACATCGAGAAACTTTTTACTCTCCTGAGGAGTTTCATCTCTGCTGTTTGTGTTCGTTCTTGCTCTTTTGCTGTTAGACTCTATGATTCGCATCCGAATGTTAGCATTGGTGCTGCCATTACTTTATAAAATTTCATTCTAGTTTCTTTCATAGTTTTATTTTTTAAAGTTTTATGAATAGTTCCACACATGATTATGATATTTATTTAGCTTATTTTGCATTTCATTTTCTTTTTCACAGCTGATGTCGCAGCCCAAGAAACTAAAATGTGAAAAGTGTTCTATTATCTGCTCGTTTAAATCAATTTTGGAGCGTATAGGGTATTTCCCTTTAAAAGCCATAACTTTCGTCTTTTTACGGATATTTTAAAATCATAGTGCTCACATATCTGGTTTAAGTGGAATATAGATTTTTGCAGATCATTTTCTGATTTTTGTATAATTATTTGGTCGTTTGCAAACATTAATGTATTAATGCATTTTTGGGGGTGTAGCTTTATTGCTGGATATATTTCATTTTTCTATTGTCTTTTGATATAATCTATTTATACATTAAATAGAGTAGATGGTAATGCGCACCCTTGCCTCAGTCGTTTATCAATTTTCATTGCATACGTGTTGTTGTTTTTATATAATTATAATTTTTTAATATAATTTGCGTAGTTTTGTAAAGGATTTTTATTACATTTATTAAATGTATTGGGTACCTTCTTTTCTTTATGATATTCAATAATATTTTTTTGTTAACTCGATCAAATGCTTTTTCGGTCTCGAGGCTGAATACTTTTCTTTTCTCTATTAGTTGTCGTATTATTGTTATGTTGTCTTGGCATGATCTTCCTTTCCTATAGCCATTTTGTTCATCTGTTAACAAAGTATTGACAATTTTCTTTAGTCTATTATTGATAATCCTTGATAAAAGTTGTGTTTAGTAGGCATATTCTCCGATAGTTCTCACATAAGTTTCTCCTTTTTTATGGAGTGATATAACCTCTGCAGTTTCCTATGCAATTGGTATTTCTTAGGATTTCCAGCATTCATTTATCAGATGTAAGAGCCTGAATTCTAGAAGTCCCCCATACTTGACTATTTTTCATTTGGTGTATAGCTTCTTTAAGTGTTATATTATTTTCTATGCGTGAGTCACCTCCACCAAATTCATTTAAGGAGTTAATATTTTCAGGTTCATATTCCAATTGTTCTAACCATAGATTTATATAGTGTTTTATCCACTCTTTTTTGTCGATAATGTAGAGAAGTACCCTATCTCTTTCTGTTTTATTTAATTGCTTCATCAGTTTATAAGCTATTTCTTGTCTGCCACGTATGTCGTTTTCTATGTGGGATATTAGTTTATCCCAGGATTCTTGGTGGGCTTGTCTTACTGTTTTACGATCATAATTCCGTTTCTCTTTATAGTTTGCTGCAGATTCTTATGTTTTCTTTTGTGAAATTTTAAAATAATAATAATTTATTATTATTAATTAACTGCCATAGGTTCTAACCCAATTGCGGTTCAAATAAATGTATGTTTGATATTTGTAGATAGTCTCAATCATCAGATTGGTTTAGTTTTCTCTCTCTATCTCTCTTCTGGTCTCGCGAGTTACGTTTGAATAATTATCATTGTGTTTTAATACTATTCAAGGTGTGTGTACGTAGACTTCTAAATAAATGCGGGTAATCACAGCCTTCATCTTGAAACGATCTGATGACGGCTGAATGGTTATATGTTATAAACACAATGTCTTTTTACAGTTATTGGGTAATAATGTTAAATCAGTTAATTTGCAAAATCGAAAATGTTTTTAAAGTATTTATTATAGCTACACGTTGACTTAAGTAAATGTGAGGTTATGATTTCAAACCATAGTAGAATAATGTGTATTAATATTGTTTTACTTTGTTTAATATTCACCTCAGTTTTATTAAAATACTTTGTAGAATATAGAAATGCAAAAGTTTCACATTAAACACTTAAATAAGTTCATCAATCATGTTACAACATGGCATAAATACTACATTTTTCCTTTAAATTCTAACAGGCTAGAATCATTTCGAACATTGCAGATAATTCCATCACATCTAAAATATGAAATTATATTTCGGGGAAGATGAGATAGATGTTCGGGTATCACCTAGTGTTGAAATTTTAAAAAATTAAAAAAAAAATACATCTTGGAAGTATCGAAGGGAAGGGTCAGAAAGGGCATAGTAAAGATGTAACCTCCATAGTAAAGATGACATACGACAGCATATAAATCTGAGTAGAGTCACTATACAAATACTAAATCCATTGCATTGGGCAACAAAGATTGGGTGAAGATAAGTGCATATACAAGTCCATTGTTAAACTATAACAATATACGGAGCGAAATGTTGGACTATCACGGAGAAAAACAACAAAAATATTGAAGCTGTAGGAATGGATTTGTTGAGAAGAGCTTCCAATGTATCTAGACTTGACCATGCCATCAATAAATAAATAAGAGAAAGAACTGGGAAGACAGACACTATTTTCCACCATATAGAAGGCAAAAAGTCAATGTATGGTCATATCATCAGTAGAAGAGAAGAGGAATGGGCACAGAAAAATATTTTCTCTACGACTGCTCCAGAATGTATTCATTTCTGCGTGTTATCGGATACAGTAATGATGATTCTACAAGCTGTGCGAAAATATTATTGTATCGTAAGACCGGTGAATCACGAAACGGTATGCGAGTTGGCGAGTAATGCATGCCTGTCCCATCTGGTCCAATAGAGTCAAATCTCACATTAATAAAATTCAGATACTACAAAATAAATTCATCCGTAAAATTCTTAATGCTCCTTGGTAGTACATTCCTAACACACAATTATACAATGAACTAAAAATTGATACTGTTCCCACTTTAATAAATTATCACAAATTTCAGTTATCAATATTACCAACACGACATATTTTAATCTTATATTGATGTTCCCAAGCTATTATGAACCTAAAACAATTGCTATCATTACCTTAGAAAAAGTAAACAAAGTGTTTAAAGCTGGGAGCAAAAGGTAAACAAAGTGATAATCTCATGGCGATAGACATCTGGAACTGGTTTAATTTGAATATATTCTTGCTTAGCATTGGTTACTTACGACACGGGCAGGCATGACTGAAATAGTCATAAGTAATGTACCACAGCATTTCGAGTGAAATTTAGAGTGACTATTTCACGAAATAACATTAAATGACCCGAATGGATAATTAAAATCACAGGAATTACGAAAATGAGAAATATTACTCAAAATTGCTTCCGGAATATGTGAAATTTTCATTTAGATCTGAGTTATCACTGCCTCCTGAAATAACTTATAATCAAGTGTGAATAACAGTTTAATGAAGAAAATGATTTCAAATATGTTTCGATTTTATTGTAATAAAACTTTCAAAAAACAATTATAACAATGGTAGTTACAAGAAAATTTATTAAAAACACAAATATTGAAGTTGTAGGAAGTTTAGTTTTCATGCCTTGGTATTCCGTCGAAATATTTTATGGAATATTTTATGGAAGATGTAGAGGCTGAATAAGCGACGGGGTTCGCCAGTTTCGAATGTATTGAACACTCGTGCGTATTCATTTATGTATTTTTCTGAATAATTTTGGTTGTAAGGTTCCACATAGGTTTGATAGCATAATCTTTGTACTTCTCATTATCTAATCTTCGCATATTAATTGCCAAAAACATGAGCAATTTCTTCATTTGTAGTTTGTGCTGTCCATAAGTATTTTATTTCTTCACAAAATTCTTGAAATTACTTCCAAACACTTTCTCTGTTTCTTTTGCTGTTTTTCGGCAATGAATCTTTAATAAAAGATTATATTCCAGAGTTTTAAACATTATCAAAACGGCACATTATAATATAATATTGATTCTCACAATGGACCTAAAACAATTGCTATCTTTATCTTAAAAAGAAAAACAAAGTGATTACAGCGGAGTGCAAAAGGTAAACACAATGATAATCATATGGCGATAGACATCTTCGATTGGTTTAATTTGAATATATACTTGCTTAGCATTGGTTACATACGTCACGGAGAGATATGAGAGAGTCAAATTAAACCAATTTTGGGAGGCACATTGCCCACGGCTCATACCCTCTTTGTTGACCGCCTCTCCATATGCGAAATTAGGAGGATATACGTAGAAAATACCAGGGCATGCAGGTGATCTCGGGTGAGACAAAGTCAGCTCGATAAACGAACTACAAACCGTTAGTTTGATTGGATATAAACTGACAGGACATGGATTATTATTTTATATTTTAACTTTAAAAAAATTATACTTATGGAATATTTTTTATTCATAAACCAAACATCGAAAACGCAAAAACATCGAGCAGAAATCATCGATCTTAAAAAACATCGATTTTAATATATCGATGTTTAAAGCAGCTGTGTTTCTGAAAAAACATCACCATCAATATCGCATCTCTAGAACTACTAAACTACGGAGCGTCAAAACACGGCTTACCAGGAAGATTTCTGAGCTACTGAATGGGGTAGTAAATTGAAACTGGAGGCCATTTATTTCGAGTGAACAAACAATACTTGCATGAGATTTCCTGACACGAAGGTTATTCGCTAACAATTTATGATTATACAGTATGATACCAGTTGATCTCGTAATTCAATGCTTCATTTTATCTAAATTCGTTTTATCTGTTTTGAACTAAAGCCGTGACATTCATATCATAATGACTCATTTTCATAATGACCTATGTAGTGAGTGGATCCTGTATATTAAATTCAAAAATCACTATTAAAATTGAAAAGAGGCAAAAAAGGCGCTTATATGTCAATTTTGTTGTCAAAAAATGAAATAATTTTCCAAAACTTTATAATTTATCAGAAATCAGCTGTTCGTAATTAATAAAATTTGATTTGAGACTATATTTTTTCTCAATTGATTGATTTATTGATTAGTGATGCCGCACTCATCAACTTCTAGGGTCGTTATTGCCATAAGTATCGTGCATGTTTTAACGCAGGAAGTGGCGGTGATCTCCTCTCCCACGTCTGGCGAGATCCGGCGCCGACATCGACGTACAGCGGCTATCGGAGTTTCAGGTATTTCCCAACAGTGGGTCACCGCCACAGACGGGACAAGCTCTAAGCTCCCAACTGGTCTCCCAAGAAGTGTGGAAGTGTAGTGCACGTGACTGTGTGTGTAAGTAAGGAGTGAGGGTAAGAAGGAAAGATCGCGTGCGGTCGGTTAGATAGGAGTCGGCAGGATTCTGTTTCGGATTTCGCCTGGCGTTGATTGGAGAAACTACGAAAAACTACCGATCAGAGCAGCCGTCTGCTAGAATTGTTCTCCACACAGCTGCTGCATTCGACAAAGCTATCTGGCTAGTGTCGACAATTCTGCCACCGTCGGGACTCGAACCCTAGGACCTCCCGGTCAGAGGAACAGGAGTGGCGTCAGTTGATGCCCTGCGCCATGTTGGCCCGTAGATTTTTTAATTATATTATTTTGCAAAAATAACTTTTTTAAAATATTTGTCTTATCACAAGGCAGAATAAGGTCTCAAAAAATTTCTTGGTAGTTCAGCGCTGAGAGAAACTTCCAGTAAACCATAAAGTCTGAGTCCGATTCATGGACTTTTAGCTTGACATACAGTTTTCAATATTTAAAACTTAGAACTTGGAAACAAAATCCTTGAAGGAAATGTATTTTAAAGGAAATATATTATTAAATCATATGAATTTTTGAATTTAAGCCTAATAATTTTCAAAACTTAACACAAGAAGGGTTTTTTCTTTGTTAGAAAGGATTGAAGGTGTTAAGAAATTGGAAACTAGTTGGACTAATTGGAAACTGTTAACTTATTAACTAATTGGAAACTGTTTTTCAATTTTCAGTCTGAATCATTGCTAAAAACATTTTAGTTTGTTTCGATTTGGGACAGTTTTTATTTTTTTTCCCGGATAGACTCTTTTCAAGGTAACTTCGGAGGAACATTGCTTCTTACATAAGTTTGAAAAGAAAAGGAGGAGTTACGAAAGGTATGATTCAAGCACAGAGAAATATTTCACACATGATAGTATGCCTCAAAATAAAGTACTCGTATGTAACGATGGTGTAGGTCATAGTTCAATGTTGGTTCAAGTTAGAGATCAGAATGAGGAAATGCTTCATTTTATTTAGAAACGATCTAACACGATTATTATTTTTCATCGAACGTCCCGTATAAATGAAACTATCGACATCGTCAAGGTGGTCCCTAAACTTCTTACGCTGGCAGATTGACTGCAGATTCGATTTATTGTGTTGGACGGATGTTTGCCGTATGCGTAGTTGGGGAGAGGTTATTAATATATTCCCCTCAACGTAGTGAAAGCAAGTGCTTGCAAGTTACAATGCATGCGATTACAGGAACATACTTTGTTTGGAGGAAATGTCAAGGGTAACAGGGATTCTTAGCGGGCCTTCATTTGGGAGGTAACTCCTCCATAGTAACGAATTGTCCTCTTATCCTCAATTACAAGTAATGTTCCCCTTTCACATAAAAATGAATAAAATAATAATTTTTTTCAATAATGCCTTAAAGTATCGCTGTACTCTAATACCCAATTACTATCGAAAGCTTCTAAAGCTAATTACAGCTAAAGCTAATAGCCCTTAACAGATTATTATAAATTAATTCTTGGAGTCTGAAAATACGCAACAAATGTCGGCGTTTTTAAAGAATGAAGGTTCCCCGAGTGAGAATTGGAAAATATTTTGAAATTAAATCTATAAAGCTTTACATCAAATAAGCAGGTCAATAAATAACGAGCTTACGCATAGGTGCTTTGGAGAGCAATTACAACTTGTGGTCCTGAATCAGCACGTACTTTCTCGCCTTATCTGTAACTGCTCGGATTATTTGCACCATATTATACAAATAAGTAAGGATAATTTCACACATAATTTGAATATCCAGAACTAAAGACCATCAAATATTTCGCATAACGAGTGCATTTGAAACTACGATATCTTTACCTTTTGCATATCTGTATTCTTCCCGACATTAATAAAGTTGAATATACCATTTTATTGAACGTATAGAACAGTATAACATTAATGTTAAGTAAATAAAGCCATCTTATTTTCTCTCCCATCATGCCGCCGTTCAACAATGAACTTCTCAAATATCCATCGCTGCAAAAATACCGCGTTTGGTGGTAATATCGAATTATGGTAATAAAAGTTAGTCCAAAATTACCCCACTCAATTTTGTCAATGTTTCTTCATATTACACTTAAATCGAATTTTTAAGTTTAATAATATGAAATATTAAAAGACTAATTTACTAAAAACAAATTTACAGAATAGAACGGTTAAATATTACTCACTTCCAGCTTGTCCCTTCACATTGTGTAAATTATAATGAACGTTAAAATTTCTGACAAATACTACAGAAGTTTCCAACGGTAATTGCTAATCTTGTAGGACCTTTACAATAGTTGTAATACTTTATTTACCATTTCATTTTTTACATAAACTACAGTTATGTGTCTGAAAAATGCTTGCTAGTCAGAGTGCAATGTGTTGCAACACCGCCTCATTCGAAGCGCAGGAAATTCAAATTTCGGAAATACCATTTCGAATTTTTTTCCACTTTTCGAAAATACAGCGGCGAAAATGGGACCAGTACCACTTGCTTTAACATTCTTTGCTACACACGTGAAAAAATTAAAGAGAAAATTGCAGCCGTTTCTGAGAAAATAATTGTTTAAAATTTAAAATTTGAAGTAAAAATACTCATGTTTTTGAAAAATTTAACATGACTTTGTTTGAAGATATGTGTTTGATGAACACATTTCATTGAGAAACTAGAGGTGCAACAACAGCACATACTTTCTCGCGATATTGTTAATGGTTATGCAATATTATAATATGACAATTTCTGTCTGACACCAACGACCATTTGAAAAATTCTTAAAGAAACAAAGCGCTAAAAATACATATTTAAAAAAATTCATACGTTTAAACGAAAGCAGCCTTTTTCCATTCAATTCAGTGTATTAACGTTCTAGGTAAATGTACCAACGATGCCCGATGCGCATTTTAGTCGTAAATGAAATCATTAGTTTTTATTAACTTGAAGCAACGGCGGCTGTCATTACCGCCTTCTATTAAACTATTCTAGAAACACCCCCGACAATGAGAGATTGTTCTGTGAAAGACACGCCGCGGTGAGTCGCGACGTTCGTATTGTCAAATTGGCTAGATAGCTGAAGAGTGGCCAGATAGCTGAAAAGTCTCATTATAGTAAATTAAGCAAAAGTTCGTACAAAATTATTTTCAATAGAAAATTATAGTTCAAACGATCATTATAATTAAATAAATTAAGTAAATTATATTTAAAATTAAAACAAAAGTAGGCAACTCCGCACGCGTATCCATCAAGATAAATCTTATCAATCTTAGAAATTAGAATGATCTCTACCATGGCGGAAAGATGTGGTCGAGCTACTCTGCGCACCGATTTTTACTCGTTCTGCCCGGTATTAGTTTGCATCAGGAACCACGTGACCACAACACGGGCACTGCAAATTGTCACAGACCAGTCACAGACCGCCACGCTGCATGGAGAGCACGTGTTGTCAAACATTTTGAAAGTGGCATTAAGTGTCAATTTTTAATGAAAAGTAACACGATGACGGTCTAATTGAAATAAAAGTTGCAGTATGTAAAAAAATCATCGAATATATATTTTAATGACTTGAAACAGGAGATGATTGTTTTGATAACTTTTTGGTAACTGTAATTGTTTTGGTAAATAACATTTGAAATTCCCGCTAATACTGTGACCCAAACTTGTGACTGAAGTTCATTGACTAAAGTCGTGTACGATGCCCCCCTCCTGGTCTAGGCCCGAATTAAAATCTTAAGGCAATAAATGTTCCACATTAATCACCTTGATTTTACTTTGTTCTTGGAGCAAATTGTTGCAAGAAATCATGTTCTTCATCGCAATATTTGTAAGGCTTACATAATATGCATTTACATTGCAACCTAATATAGATAGTCTTCACACATAATATTCTACTATTCCTAATATTAAATTAAACAATGAGAAAGAATTTTCAGAATATCCAACTACCTCTGCCTCTCAAATTACTTTTACAGACTGACATCGTCTCAAAGGAAAGGGCTGAAAATTCGAATTTACCATTTCAAATTCTTTTCCAATTTACACGAAAAATACTCACATTTTTGAAAAATTGAACTTGTCCTTATTTGAAGATCGGTTTTTGAGGAACACTTTTTATCAATAAAAAAAGTTTTCTTCGTAATTGTAGTTATGGGAAGACGCCGAAACCGGATTACGATTGCAAATACGCCAATACATAGATAATGTAAATACACTCCTGGCAACACGCAAAAAAATATATATTATCAAATAAGTTTTGAATAATTTCTAAAAGACTAATTTGTATACGTAAAACCAAAGCTCGAATGTAAGAAACAAACAAAGACATATCATATAAAATACAAATTCTAACTTATGTAACATACAATTGCCTAGGAAAATCTCTCAAATTACGTTCACGAAGCGCAGGAAATTCGGAGCGGGTGACTATGTTTGACGTCAAATTATTCAAGAAATACTCATATTTTCAAAAAATTCAACATGATCTTATTAGAAGATCTATTTTTGATGAACACATTCCATGAAGAAAAAAATATTTCTTGTAGTTTTAGGAATACGCCGAAAGAATATAATTTTTTTAAACGTTTTTCGAAAAATCAGGCTTTTCAACGAATATGAGTCTTTCGCCATTCTCTTAAGCGTTCTTTACGTTATGTAAAGTCCACATTTAATAATAAAGTTTGCGCCGTTCTTAAAAACCAATATTTAAAGAAAATAAAAATTGCCTATGTTTGACGCAAAGTTTCACACTAAATTCTCATGTTTTCTAAAAATTGAACAAGACATTATCTTTAGATCTGTTTTTCATGAACACATTTATTAAGAAAAATGTATGCCTTCATAATTGTAATAGTAGGAAGACCCCGAACAGATTTTTGAATTTTTGCAATTTTCAAAAAATCAGGGTTTTCAACGAACATTAGACCTGCACCATTCTCCTAAATGTCCTTTGCACTATCCAACAAAAAAAATCAAAAACTTGAACCGTTTTTGAGAAAAATTGTTTAAACAAAATTAAAAATTTTCTAGGTTGACGCAAAATTACGCGAAAAGTATTCAAATGTTCGAGAAATTGTTCCTTATGCGTTGTTTGGACTATTTCAAAATCCATCTTTAAGGAACAAATTTTATTCAGGGAAAAATCCCTATCTTCATATTGTAGTTGTAGGAAAACGCCAAAAAAATTTATTTTTTGCCATTTTCAAGAAAACTTTAAACGTCTTTCACACTATCCAACAACAAAATTTAATAAAAACGATGAAGCTTCTTTTTTGAAAATTTTGAAAATGTCCCAGGGGTTTTTTGTAAAGTTCCCCCAAAAATTAAAATATCGGTTTCAAATTCAAGGAGCCGTGACATTAGCGTGATCAATTAGAGAATATCAATTTCGGAGAAAATTGGCTGAAAGGTTTAGTCGCTAACTTTGTTCTCAGACAAACGTTTTGCCGTAAATCGATATTTCGGTATCAAGGACCCACAAAACATGAATTCTGGCTGAACCACATGTTAGAGATTTTTTTCTAAATTATCAACTAGATTTTTTTCGTTACCTGGGCCCGGCAATAAGAGTTTTTCTGCCGAAATTTCGTCTCTTTTTCCCGCAGCATTACATAACTTTGTCTCTAATGCGTAAGAGGTAGCTACAAAGTAAAAAATTATCATAGGTAATATCACTAGTTCTTTGGAAATTGTCGATAAATCCCTCACTTGCGAAGTGAGAAGGGGAATTTTCTGACAATTTCCAAAGTAGGAGTGTTATTTAATAGGACAATTCTACGAATTAAACGTGCAACAGAGTTCCAAAATGTGCCAAATATTGAAAATATCTGGAAGCATGTTAAAAACAGAGAGGTTATGTTATAGTACATACGCGGTAGACTTGACATAAACATAGCGTTCGATGTACACCGCCTCCTAAGATAAGACGAGGCACAGATCATGATTGGCCTGTAGGGAGAAGCGGTAAGAAAAATCGGATAAAAAAACAATAAAGTTTCTGAGATACACCGTCCTGATTGGGACATTTTGTATATACAGTTAAACACTATTAGTTTTCATTTCACGAGTGTAATAGTCCAAAAAATATTTAACGATTCTTTAAGTCCAATTTTAAAAATTGCCTGGTCAGTTGATATTTCATTTAAAATTTATTGAAATGATCTTAAATGTTTTTTATTTGTCTTAAGTCACAACTCCAATCCAAGAGTTAGAATACACACTCCCATAAATACCAATTTTCTTGAACAAGCGTTGTAATATGAAAAAATCGTAATTAATGTGAATAACTTCTACCTAATCATGAATGAAGCTCGGGCAAAAAAGTTTCCTAACTACTGTCACTCAGAGCGATTGTGCTGCCTCCTTCATCTATAATTCTTCATTGACAACACATGTATTATAAAATGTTGCTGTCTCTCTAAAGTTTTTTTACCGTATGTTGCATACTAATTGAGAAGCAATATTTCAAATTTAACATTTTCCACTACGTCACAAAGACAAAACCTTTTGCCGTTATCTGAATGTCAAGAGACAGCGACGCAATTTATCTTTGTGAATCAGAAATTCAGAAAATGTTTGCCGATTTTCCCTGAAGTAGATGACGATATGGAATAATCGATTGCGAATATCGTGAAGAAGGGACAGTAAAAATTTTAGTAGTAAACAAACAGACAGACAGTAAACAAAGTAGTCTGTAAAAATAGTATTGTACTATTTTTCTTTTTTCTTCAATAAATTTTAAAAGAAAATTTGATTCGAAAATAAATAGTCACTGAAACAAATATATGGGGCTGACAGAATAGAATATAGGGAATAGGGTGTAGAGTATCACTTAAGGCATAAAATTAAACAATACAAAACATAAAAATACGGGTGGCCTCCTCTTTGACACGGGGGTCTATTCAGTATAGCCACACACTACTAATTACCATGTGATGTACTAAAATAGTACCTGAACGCCGTCTAAAGACTTTTTATTGTATTTCATTTCATTTATTTTCTACTTCACACATGTGCTGAGTTTTTATTGGTATGAAATAATTGATCGGAACCGCAACCAATTACAGCTTCTAGCAGCAACCAATTGTCACATTTTCGCGCACAGAGTAATTCACGATATGTACACCTATATTTCTTTCATTAGTAAAATATATTTATTCTGTGAATCGCACATTATTTTACAGCTCTTTATTGTTGTCAAAAAGGTATTTTGGAATATAAGCAAAACATTCTGCATTGGTTTTTACTATAACTTCCATGTCTTACATGAATTCATTCTAAGAGGCAGTGATACAAAATTAGGAGTATTGGTAGTAAACTGAACTATTAAAATCATAAATACTTGTTAATTTTTTTATTTGAGTTTATGAACTTACATGAAAAATAGTCATATAACATTCACTGGTAATATATTATATAAAAGTGAAATTGTTTAAAATGGAAAGTTACAAAGTACGAGTAGTGGCACTGGAGTAAATGCTCCCAAATTTGGCTGGAATACTTTTGAGATACCATAATCAATAGTAGCGACATTACAATACAAACTGTTACCCCCAGATGCCATTCAAATTTTCGGAGATATTCTAATTTTCATCCATATTACCGTAGTTTTAAAAAAATTTCAAAAACCTACGAATAGTATTGCCTTGGAACTTATTCGATTAAATCGGATTCGGAACTTTAAGACAATGCGGAGTAAACAAAACTTTTCCCCCATTTATTAAAAAAGAACTTGTTCTTACGTTCTGCTTCCCACATTTACGTTGTAAGTGTGCAAATGCCCATTTTCAAATGAATGTGACTAACAACATATTCTTAACTTATTAAACTGATTTAACTTAACCACTACCTTATTCACATAATCATACAAAAGTCCCTTTTGAACTTTTAGACAATTCGCAAACAAAACGATTAATAGAGCAACTACAGAAATAGAAGTGAACACAAATTAGACTGAGTTTGTGGAGTTTTATCCTCTTCAAAAATTGGGGGGGGGGGAATAGGGACGTGTTAATACGTTATAATACGGGGAAGAATCAAATGTAGTTGCACAGAATTTTGCGACAACAGTCGGAACTATTTGAGAATGATGTTATATTAGGATTAGAGAATAACGCAGAAGAACAGCTTACAGTGATCTTTGAGGTGTATTTTTGTGCATATTAGCAAAAAAGTAAAAAAAGGAGCTGTACTAAACTCTAATTATTCGTAACAAGATCTGGAATTTTTTTTACAGCGATTATAATTTTTAAATTACAATATTACCTGTTTATATCCCATATGAAGGTAACATACAAGGCCATTGGGTGTTGGGAATTTTTGGGTGTTGGGAAGTTTTGAACGGGAGTATAAAATAATCAGCTACTATGGAATTGGTAAGTCCGGCATGGTAAGTCCAATGCCAGATACTGTACGAACATATTGAAGCAAAGCTAGGCAAATAAGAAATGAAGTAAGAATAAATTTTCAATACATGAAATACTTTTAAAACAGTTTACAGCGTCAGAGACGTCACATTAAGCTAGTTTAGAGATATTACACTTTACGGAATACGGAAACTCACAATTTTCATATTTCCGATCCAAAATTCACAATTATAACAGCGTACATCGCACCCAATATAATAGCACTAATTTGGTTACTTCATTATTACATCACGCAGCTTGGTGTTCTCATAAATGGAAATATTAATGAATAAATATAATACAGGTTAAACGGAACAGTTTAAAAGCTTCCTATGCTGAAATTCAAGCGATTTCAATAGAAAAGTGTACCAAAATTTCATTATTCAATATCTAATGAACCAAAATAATGTCTTTCAGAAATTAACTACAGTGTAATGATAAAATAAAACATCTCATTTTACTGTGCAAAGATATTATAACATATATTTGTTTCTTTTCATCGATTTTTCAATTCATTAAATTATTTAAGGGGGAAATTTTACACGAAGAAACGTGTATTTTACACGTATACTATTTTGGAGTGTATGAAAAAACAGAAGGGGAGATAGAAAAGGGCTTTAGTGTGAAAAGTGTTATGCTCGTTATATTTGAGAAGGCGGGAGTATTCCTATTTCCCTAGAATTTGAGATTCGACGCCGAACTACAAGTCGCGTTGCTTGAGTTTTCCTCGTTTACTTATCTTCATCTGCAGGACACCTCCATCCGAAAAAAAAATGGCTAAATCTAAGGACCTGTCTAGTCTCCCTACGCGTGTACGAAGTGAAGTGCGACTGAGTGTAAGTGTGTATATAAGGCGAGAGAAGGGCCAAAGATGAGAAGGGAAAGATCTCGCGTGGTTCATGGACCGTTTATTATGGTACTACTTCTGCATCCACCCGATATTGATAGGAGAAACCACGGAAAATTACAGGTCAGTCCAGCTGGCCGCTAGAATTCTTCTCCAGATAGCGGCTGAATCCGATCTAGTTGCAAAGAATAGAAACACATACTGTGCACTCAGAATAAATGAAGAACGTGTAAACAGGAAATAAAAGAGGAAAATATAGAAGGCACCTCGCGCTAATCCACTTATTTTGATGTTGAAATACGATATGGGGAAGTTATGAGGACTATGAGAATGTTCCCAGCGATAGCGCCTGTGACGTGTCACTCCCTAACCTGGAACGAGTGAAGCGGTGGATGTCTGAGGCACGTGCGCATGTACGGCGGCGGCCACCGCCCCCACTCCGTGGCGGCGGCCACGCGCGCGTATATACGCGCAGCGGAGCGCGCCAGGAGTACTCCGCGCCACATCTCCTCCTCCGCCATGGCCGCACCGCCCCTGCTGCTCCCGCTGCTGCTGCTGCTCACCGCGTCGCTACACTTGCCCGCGGACGCCGCCAAGACCCAATTCAAGTTCCGTGAGTAGATCTGACAAAGCACTATTGCAAGTGGTGATTTCGATGCACGTGTAGAAGAGAAACCTCATACACCGGCTCTATTCAACCCGAATGTATTAGAGATGTACTGTCTAAATTGTTTCATCAAAAATTTATGATATCAAGTTTTAGCAGTGATTTAAGTTTAATTTTGCGGATTCACTCTAATATCTGTTTGCTTGTGATATGAAATGAACCTTAAGCCGATACTTTATGTATTTGTCTGGTTTTAATTGAATAATACTGAACATTTTTGTTCCGTTTGCGTTTTCAAAAATATACGAATATTTTAACACCGATTTTTTCTTATTACAACCAAAAATAATTGACATGCTTTCTCATCTTTCTGTATATAAATGTAATAATTTGAGTTAATTGAAATCTCTATTATTATATTTTTTAGTCGATCATTTTTTCATACACGTTATTCGTCTATTTGTGCCGACGTTTTGTGATTTATCATTTCATTTCGACAAACATTGTATGTACGTAAGCACACATGCAAAGTGGCCGGAAACATTCGCCTTGAAATAATCAAAGCAGTCGCATACATTTATATGAGCATCGTCCTTGAGCTGTCTTGATTTATGATAAAGATCGGTTAGTTATTTGAAATTCAGTGTCTTGAGAAAAAAGTTAACGATGCGAGAGCAGCCAACATGTTGCGTGGTGTGATTTTTGTCTCTCTTTGCAAACCTCCACCACTATGTCAACCTGCTGTGCATGCCGCCCAGAAGGGGACAACTGTCTCCGAAATGCCAGCTCTTGAGTCATTCTGTCTGCGCCGCGCGGGCGACGACCGCACCGTCGCCGTCACTGTCACCGTCACCGTCGCCGTCGCAGAGACCGTAACCGATGCAACCTTGCGACACGGCGACGGCGGCGGCGGCGGCACTTGCCGTCGCGAGAGCCGCTCTGTAGCCCGTTGCGCGGTTCGCGTGTTGCAGCTCCCTTCATTCGCAAATGCTCCATCAAGGACCCCAACGTGGAGCAGTGCTCGCTGGAGGCTGGCCGCGCCGCGCTGCCGCACTTGGTGAAGGGTGAGTAAACAATGCTAGTTCGTCCTCGACTACAAACAGGGGAATGAGCACGCTTCTTATCACTTCAGATTCCAGTGAAGACATCCTTTTCCCAGTTATTGAAGCAACTGTCTCCGGAGCTTCGACTTTCCGTTGAAAAATGGGAACCTCTAACATTAGTCCCCTTCCCTCCCCTTTCCTATGGTTTGTGACCTGAGTGTTCTCGTTTCGACGATCAGAGCGGATCTTGTTCATTGATATTTCAATAGAGTGTTGCTGTGCACTGACGATCATTACACAAGTCAGAGTAATTAATGAAGAATTTAATAGCACTTCGTTGTTCCCTATGTTTAACAATCTTATAACACTTGGGAAAAAATTTCAAAATAATGCTAGAAAAATTTATAGTTACAATAGAAGCTTTGGCCTTGCAATATGATAGAATTTTAGTAGACAATCAGTGTCCTCAAATTCACACTACGTTAATTATTTATTTTCTTTGATGAATATTGATTTACTCTTCAACATACTGTAAATACTTTATTGAAATTACAGGTTGTAATTAATGCAAAGATTTGCTTCTTGCTGCATTTTCGGTCACATTATTAACTACAGTTTCCCTTTCTTTCACAAATAACTCAGCATTAAGAACACTATTAGCAAAATTTGAGGTCAATATTTCTGCAAAGTGCGTAAAAAAATAACCATAATTACATTTTACGCCATTTAGAAAATTTATTTTTGGCCATTTCTTCATCAACTAATGACTATCAGTTCGTTTGAAAAAAGTTTTGATGTAATTAATATGTGTTACTCTCCTTACAGTGCTTTCAATGGTCGATTTACAAAATGATCCAAATACTTCTTTCTTAATATTTCAGTTTCATACTAAACTGCGTATAGGTGAATAAATATACCGTTCTGTGGCTCAATTTTGAGTAAAGTGTTAAAAATGCGTCTGCTCCGTTTTTATTATACTCATTCTAATTTTCGAAATTTTCGTGTTGATTGGGGCTTCATGTAAAGTATCCCCAAAATGTTTTCAAAACTTAAGAGCTTCAACTAGAGCCAGATGGTCAGGAAGTTCTTTAATTTTCAAAAAGTCCTACCGGTGTGTTAGACGCGAGTAGTTTTCACAGACGGACGGGCGGCCAGAGAGACGGACAGAAGACAGACGGACAGAAGTCAGGCGGACAGAAAATTGACGGACAGAAGACAGAGGAGCATAGGTCTTGCTCTATTCCCCATAATAATGCATACACATCGATATAAATGTTCATATTAACGACGTGAGAGGTATTTCAAAAAAATATATTTGTGTAATTTTTAAAAAACAAAAGAATACACAAAAATCAACTTTTACGTCATATTAAACAGTGCAATTACCAGTATCTATTGGAGAAATTTGAAGAAAAAATTGGAGCCATTTTTGAAAAAATGGCATTTGGGCGTTTCTGAAAATGCTGAATTTTGAATTAATTTTTACAGAAAACTGTTGAGTTTTTGAGAAAATTTATTTGACATTATGTAAAGCACATGTGCTCATAATTATAATGATGTGAAAAAATCGCCTTTACTGTAAATATTACAGACGTGAGTGACAAGTCAAAAAAGTTTTTTGAAAAAGCAAAAGAATAGAGCTATATGGTGTTTATATCATGGTATAGTGTTCATTTGGCACTAACCTTACCAAAATTTTAAAGAAAAAATTGGAGCTGTTTTTGAGAAAATCTTGTTTTTTTAAATTGCAAATATTTCTCGCACTATTGCACGAAGACTACTAAAATTTCCAAAAAATCTACATGCCCTAACAGAAAGAACGATTTATGCACAACAAATTTCATTTGAAGGAAAAATCCATGTCTTCAATGTTGCAGTTGTAGGAAGACGCCAAAAAATCAAACTTTTGCAATTTTCGAAAATTCAGAATAAACCGTAAACATCTTACCTATGCCGCCTTTATAAGTGTATTTTACTCTTATCATACATGAAATTTAAAGAAAAAATTTGGAGCTGTGTTTGAGAAAATTTTGAAAATGTCCCGGGAGTTTCATGTAAGGTACACCCAAATTTTAAAAAATGTTTTTCAAACTTTCAATGCTTCAACTAGAGCCAGATCAAAAAGGGATTTTTCAATTTTGAACAGATGGTACGTATAATTTAAGCACTAGTAGTGTTGACCCACGGACGGACGGACGTTTTGAATAAAACAACACTTTTTGGTATCAGGGAACCCCAAAACGTGTATTTTCGTTAAAATCTTGAAATCGTTTTTCGCAGCATTACATAACTTTCTCTATACTACATATATTACTCCGTGTATACGTATGTGTACGAGAAAGTAAAAAAAACAAACAAACAGAACAGCTGCTCCTAGAGTAATGCAAAAAACAGAGTCGTATTGAAGTGGCCGAATGCCATAGATGTAATTGAAAATGAAAAAGAAATCATTCTGGTCCAAATAGATTATTCAAAATTAATTTCAATAAGTGTTAGTATATTTCAAAGGACATATTTGAAGTTCCAGACTATTCTCCACAAAACTAGCTGATAATTTTATAGGAATAGAGATGTGACGCTCTTTATTCTTCACCTCATGACTACCTGATGACTGCATGTCTGAATAAATTGTAATATTTTAACTAAAGAACTGTAGAAATTGTATTGTTGAAGGTCTGACTAATAAAGCAGTTTCAGAATTAACATTGCTGTACATATGAGTCCTCACAGAAAACATCTGTTGGAAACGAAGATTTAATTTTGTTTGTTTTAATTTTCATTGTTAAAATTGTGACAGTAAAGTATTAATAATTTTCCAAAGTTTGAAATTACTTGGTTTAAAAACTTTCAACTTGGAAAAAATATATCAAAATTTATATTTTTCTGTGGCGAAGACTCAGGCTGTGAATCCTGGTGATAAGGCTAACCACATTAATGAACATACATTAAGATAATAACGACGGTGAATAATCTGTCAATGTTTTAATTTAACCATCTGTGTTGCCAAGCAAAAGGAATTTCCTGGCATGCGCCGGAATTGGGTAAACCCAGGAAAACATCAGTCAGATATAAGACAGACGCCTGAAAATAAAAGTAATTTCTGTCAACTCGAGACACATGAGACCGATCATCTTCATTTCAGACTTGAAGGGAATCCACTACTGAGTGACACACTTACCTAACAAAAGAGTGGAAGGAAGCATACAATACGTCAGCACAGAAGTTGTTATTAAATACGAACGCAAGTTAACTTCCACATGATTGACAAGTGATGATGACAAGTTAGCTTTGAAGTTGACAAGTACCATCCTGTGGTTCATATAACACACTGCACCATATAATACACCACGGAGACAACTTAACTGCCGCCTTATTACGAAACATATATTCGATGGGTTGAAGTCAAAACTTGCGTAAGAGGTAGTAGACTGTTTTCGAGTCTAGAGTACAACAGCAAGACAGTAGTGAGTGTAGTGTAAAGGTGTTTCGTTCCCAAGAAAACGTACGACTAAATCATTTTTACTCTCTCACAGAATTTGTATTGAGACATTTCTTAGTTCACATTAGAACATTAGAACTTAGAACATTAGTTCTTCACAAGAAACTGTTAATTCCTTGACAGAAAAATACAAAAGGTTCTGATACCGCACACGTGGACTTGCTTTCAAATGTAGTACAAGGACTGTATAGAAGGTAGTGGTCACGCTTTTAAATTCTTACATAGGATTATACACAAAATATCGTTTGCAATATTATTTCAATAGTAAACATACATTTTGCGGCTCTCACACGCAACTAACCTTTATAAATAAGGTCTCTAAAGAAATATAATCTCTCAGAGACGTGGTGAATTGCATTTTGACTTTAAAAATATGAAAGACTTAAAAAAAAAAAGTTTAATATTCGTAGCAAATGCAACCCGCAACACTGCAGTGTTTGTTTTAATCTATATCGTTAAATAACCCATAAATGATGCTTTCTAGTGTCTATCTAATACTAAAATTTTGAATTCAAAGGCCTCAAAGAAACGTTTCTCACACTGGAGTTTACAAGAATGAGACCTTCTTGAACATTCTATTACATTGTTGCTGGTTCGACGCTTCTCGATTCTTCTCTATCTGCTCAGAGCCTGGCGCTAGTAATCTTTAATTCCTTCAATGTAATCATAGCAATTCTATCTATAACGTGCCACACGGGTAGACGGCGTCAACCTGTTCATTTCTGTCAACGTATCGGAGTGTCCGGCCTATGCTGCCAATGCTGGCTTGTACTGTGGTGCAGTGCGGCCAGCAAAGTATTTTCTTCATTTTGGCGAAAGGCATTAAACACACGTCATTGTATCAGGTGTAAACAGTGACCGTTCTAGTACGCTCCTGCCAGTTACGCAGGAGCACCGTCACAGAGTTAGGTGTATGACTATGCATTGTCGTGAAGGATGAAGGGGTCCGTGCCAAAACGTTCAGTCGCTTTTCTGAAACAGGACCACGATAGTCTTGCAAGTACCTGCAGTAGTCGGCTGCAATGACCGTCTGTATATGAGTAACAGATTATGATATGATTAACTCGTGGATGTCATAGTGCACAATAAATATCTCTTTTATACGTTTTTAAGTCCCACCTTCTTTGAGAGAATAATCTGTATGTTTTATACATTGGTCTCCTGCTACAACCATGGCTCATATGACGGAATCCATGTTTCTTTCACAGTGATAAATCTTTCAAAAAAGTCTTCACCAATTTGTAGTGATTCAGTGATTATTGTGCAAGTTCGTAACAATGTCACTGGTGCACCTCGGTGACATTATGCAGTGTCCAACGCGCTGCAATTTTGAGGAATCCAAGAACTTCGTGCAGAATGTGCAGACGTTTGTGGTGGATAGCTCGTGTTTCCTAAACATTGTTAGGGCGCGTTCACTCTCCCCCTCTGGTTCACAGATCTTCTGCTTCAGACTAAGAGTCATTCCCAACAGTCATAGCCACTAGTCAGAAACTCTAGCAGCGCTGTGATTGACCCCTCTGATTTGATGCAGTGTTGCCATCGCTTTGTGTCCAAACCTTGGAGATTACTTTCTTGTATACATAGTATAGTGAGAATCCTTATTTTGAGGGTCTTTAATTTCGAAAACGTGGCCTTCTATCTGTCTGTCTATTCATATGTTTGTGAACAACACTTGCGCGTAAATTATATTTTCACCAAACAATATCTTCCCAAAATTGGATATCCCGCAATCTACCTGGCTGATGTCGCAGCCCATAGAATTGGAAATGGATCTTTCTGGAAACTGAATTTTTGTGAAACTTTTTCTAAACATTTTGCTCGACTAAATCCATAAAGGCTTGTAAAAACGATGCAGTTTCTATTTTTGCAAATATCTGAAATTTTGAAGTTTGCAGAACTCTTAAGTGTTTGCAATTCTTCTTGAATTCCCTTTCACAAATTACTGCCTGGTTAAATTTCGTTTTAAAGATTTTGTAAGAATCAGAATACACTGGATTCATTTGAAAAAATTCTTATTAATTTTTTCATTTGAAGTTGGAACGTTAGGCAGAAATGAATATAATAATGTTTCATAACTATTGCCAATAATCCGGTAAAACAGTATGTCCTGCTGTAGAACCAGTAGTTTTACTAGCCGTTATTTATACGGCATTGTGCTCACTAGTAGGTGTTGTTCTGACGTAAATACAGAAATATCATAAGTTCCTATTTTTTGTTATAATATATGTGAATATTGTAAGATTATGACTCAAAATGTGAATGTAGCAATGACCAACAATTACTTTAATAGCTTATATTGCGATGTCATCGTGTGTTTATTGATCTTTCTAGGGGAACCCCCGAAATACACATTGGAATTGGATATTTTCATTCAGATTATATTTTGATGAGGGTTAAAAAAGCGACACGTGCTATGAAAACTTAGTGAAAGTTACATGTCTTCGTGACAGTTTCGGTGATGAAAGTCCCTTGATATATTTTTTATGTTAATATAAGGGTCTCTGAATTGATATGCTATTCGTATACTTGTAAACCAAGAGCGCTAAATATGGCTCTAAGAAATAAAAAGCGAAAAAAATATTATTACGACCGCTTTGTTTATGTTGTCAGAAACTCAAATACTTAGAAAATATTTTGTATCGGATATTCATTACCTTCATCTGACAAGAAAGGGACAATTAGAAGCGACAAGGTGTGTATTTATTTATTCCCGACTTTTAGAAGTTCATATTATTGCAAAACATTAACAAATCAAATATGCCTGGTTCTCTTTTCTATAAAGATATTATTAAACACTGAAATTTCTAGTCTTCAGTAAAATATTTTATAGTATGTATATAAGTATGTATGCATTGGAGTTGTGTCGTACTTTCTTTGCACCAACGGGCGTTAACGAGTCATTTGACGTTTGAACATTATTGTGTCATCAGTTGTCATGGACTTCGGAGTGGCCAAACACGTTTTTATGAAATGTTATAGGATGATTCCTACAGAGAATTAAGAACTTTCTTAGGATCAACCTTTATGAATATCGTTAATGCTTATAGACATCGATCAGATGTTCAGAAAGTCCTAATTCTTTAGACAAGTTATTTATGCATCCACAAGATGATGACATTCCTTGTCTCTTGTTTACAAATGTTTCAAAATTTGTAAAAGGAGATTATGAATTTATTCCTCAAATCCCACGTGCAAGCAAGTTGAAATGAACTTGAGGCACTAGACTCGGTGTTTCTCAATTGTAGGGAGCTGCAACTCCAACCGGTTTCTGAACAAGTTCACGGTCAGGTGTTCGTCCTTTCTCTTTTCACGTGAAGCGATATTGTTAAATTTACATGATAACAAACTTGGGAAGACGTCTCTCTCGAGACTTAAAGAAAGCTTTTCCTTTGGAATGTCAGAAAGTCACAATTATTTATAATATTTTTATTAACTCAAGAGAATATTTCTCCTTATTTAGAATATTTATCAATACATTTTATTAACTCAAGAGAATATTTCTTCCTCATTTAGAATATTTCTCCTCAATGGAACAATTTACTTCACAAAATTTCCCGACCATTAAATATTATCAGTGACAAATATAGTGAGTAGAAAACTACATTTAAATAAATCATTCGAATTTTGTTTTAAAACACGAAACATTTCATACGTTATTTGCTTGTTCAATGCTCTTTTCACTAGCAGTCGATTCACTAAAAATATGAAAAAAAGTTAACCATAAAAATTTTCATAAAATTCTGTTAAACCATTTACTGCCAAATAAATTATTTGCACATAGCACTCGTTTATTGTCAACGCATTCGTGCGCGCACAGTATTTTCGGAAGCATTTTTTTTGCAACTTTTAGTGTTCATCAATTGCTATATTGCTATATCTAGGGCGCTTCAAAGCGCTAAACGATGGTTATATGAGCATTTGTTTCTATAAGAAAAAGCAAAATCGTTTGACTGTAGCTACATATGCCCCGTCAACAAACCAATTCATACGCTATGAAACAATTCATACGTCAATTAATTACTCAATATTCTTTTCACTAGTAATCAATTCACTAATAATATGGAAAAAAAATAATCATGAACATTTTCATAAAACTCTTTTAATTCTTAAATATTTGACAAAAATTAAAAATTGATTAATTTGATTTTATCTATATGTTTATAAGAAATACAAAAATGTGGACTGCCTCGGTTGAAAAAGAACTGTAATTTTTCTTTTTAATTTTAAGATTAGCTACACAATTTGCTAATCTCTATAATTAAATTGCACTTATATTACCTTCACTATTATTTTTAGTCTTGTCATTATTGGATTCTTTTTCATTATGGCTTGTATCGCTAAACTATATGATGCCATTTACAAATACGTGATAGTTTAGCTTAATTAAATTAATGATATGCAAGCTTTGGGGCCAGTATGTGTAATATTTAATTTGTTTCAAATCATGGCACATTCACTTTAGGCATATCATAATCACATCGAATTTGTTCGTGTTTAATATTTGGTGTACAATATGCCACATTATCACGCACGTAACGTAACGTTTTCAAGGCATGTGGCAAGAAGAGAAAGTTTGTAAGGAACTGGATGAACTTCGGTTATTATGTATTAATGGGTTGGGAAACCAACACGTGTTTCTTTCGAGGAAATATATTGAGATAGGTCAAACACTATGTCTTTTATGTTTTATTTTACCGTGCTTCTATATCATGCTTAGAACTTGTCCCGGTTGAGGCGGTGCCCTGCTGGTGGGAGATACCTGGTTGGGGAAACCGACGCATAGGACAGCGCCGGATCTCGTCATGCAAGCGCAGGATTATCACCACATGCCGCAATAAAAAACGTGCACTGCACTTACGGGACTAATGACATTAGCAGTTGATTCGCCCGGAATCACTAATCAATCAATCCTCGTCGCATAGCCAGTGACAAATATACTTTTTATTTTTATCGCGTTAACATTTTGAAAAGAAGGAAAGAGTAATGGTCGGCAGTTGTCTACTTCTTACGAACTGTTATTACGCAAGATTTAGTAAAAAGCCTTAAATACAAGCAATTGCAAAAATTGTGTTGCTACTAGTTTAACATGTTAAGTTTTAAAATATTTGATTAAGTCTGAACATTCTGTACAAGCTCTCGAAATAAGAGTTTTCATAAGCAGAAAATAGTTCGGAATCAAAAATATTCAAAAAATTTGAAATATTTTCAATCAAACTCAAAATCTAATGCGAATGGATGGTGATATAATTCGAAATGTGGCCTACCATTATTAATGGTTTTGGAGAAGAGATATTGCGTGGCCAAATTGAAAATGAAGATGAAGATAAACTGAAGCAAATCTTCTGGATCGAAACGTGAAAAGGAGATGAAGAAGAAAAAAGAAATACTAATAATCCACAACTTACCATTTTGCCTGATATCTTGTCAACACGTATTTCCTTTCAAAATGCCCAGATCCAACAAATTCAGATATCCCTAGAGCACCGCTCTAATAATGCTTTTTAATCTTGCAAGTTGTTCTTCCTATTCATTTCACAAAGACATTTCATACACACATTAATTTGTTCACAGGGAGCCGGACGGAAAGCTAGAGAATCGTAAAAACGTTTTTGAAGAAAACATTATTTTGTATCAGAGAACAAAATCTGGTCATCGCATTTTTGCAGCATTGTGTAACTAATGTATAGTCCTGTGTTTATGAGAAAGAACTTCAGGACCGCATTGCAGGTTCAGAGAATCCTTTGGAGATAATGTCACGGGATGATGAAGCAAAACGTTTGTTTGGTAGAAACGCTTCAGGTACCGTCGACAACAACGACCGATATTTCATGCAAACAAGATGCACAACATAAATTGTAGTAAAGGCTCATGGGTCAATACTTGCATATCTCAGAAAAAAAAATACGCCTTATATAGAGGATGCAGGGCAGATATACTGGAGTATGCTGTATTTTCTTTCAAATAAATTATTTTTGGTTGTTTCATCATGGATACCCTCCCGCACCACACCAATGATAATTTGTAACTATATTACAAAGTCAAAATATTATTGGCTGCTTCAACAATGTATACATCTCTATAATATACCCTATAATACTGAAAAAATGCACAGAACAGTTGTAGTCGTTTTCAAAGTATACTTAATGGCAAGGTGATTTAAAGGCGAAAATATGCTTTTTTATTTTTATCACTGCAGCCCAGCTGTCGAAAAAATCTGAAAAAGTCCACGACAATTTGTGTTTTAAGAGAAACTGCTGTTGTTCTTTCGAGCCTGTTCCAGGGTTCTAAGACAAAATAAAAATAATTTTTTGTTATTTTTTTCGAAACGATTTTTTGGTTTGAATTTGGACCTGTGAAAACATCGAAAACATGTTTTCTGAAAGTATAAATTGTTTTCTTATTAATCATATTTTTACGATTCAGATAATGCAGTGTTAGGTTGACGAAAACTTAAAATAAAAAAGCACGTTTTTGGCAGTAGAGGGGAGTGGTTGATGGGACGGAGGCTATGGAACCTTTCAAAAATATTATTTTTACTTGTATATTAGAATTATAATGTAACTACTCATATGACATTTCGTTTAGGGGAACCTCTTTACCATCTTATCCGGGGGTACACTTAACGTATTTTGTTAACTTCGTTAAAAATTAAAAAAAGTCACCTCTCACGTCGAGCGTTTTTAATTTCTTTCCTAGAACTTTATTCAGCCGAAAGCCGGGTTATGTTTTACGCTCCGATGGGACGCATAATCGCTCATACACTCCAAATTCGTTCTTTAAATTTCTTGTAAGAATAGAGTAAAATACACTTATAAAGGTGACATAGCTCATATTTTCACTGATAACTTTGAATTTTCGAAAATTGCTAAAGTTTGAATTATTTAGGCGTCTTCCTACAACTACAAACTTGAAGATAGAGATTTTTCCTTCGAATAAAATTTGTTTCGCCGTAATTAGGTCACGTACATTTTTTTGAAAATTTTAATAGTTTTCGAGAATTATAGCGTGCAATATTTGCAATTTAAAAAATACAAAAACAATATTTTTTCAAAAACGGCTCCAAATTTTTGCTTTAAACGTTTAGTACGGTTAGTGCCAAACGCACTCTACAGCATTACATAAGCATCTTATTGCTGTATTCCTTTGTTTTTCAAAACTGTTAAAAAAGAAAATATTTTAGATTTTCTCATCGTTAACTGATATCGTTAATATTATATTTGTACACATTATTACATTTGTGAGTGGAAGTGCTTCAAATGACTTCCAATGAAGTTTTTCGAAATCTCAATAAATTCCTATGAAAAAGAGTTTCAAATTTCGCATTTACAGTAAGGCATAAACGCCATTTTTTTTTAAAAACGGCTCTAAAATTTTAAATGAAAATTTGCTATTTAAGACGATGTTTTACTATTCTTTAATATTCTTAAAGTAATATTTCTGTTCTATTATTAGAAAACGAAAAGGGGAGAAAATTTTTAAAAAATTACTTTGGGCGGCGATAGGTAGCATATGTCCTATTTTCACTGTTTACTCTAAATTTTCAAAAATTGTAGAAGTTTCAATTTTTTTGTGGTCTTCCTACAAGTACACAATTGATGTCAAATTCTGCCTTCATATGAAATTTGTTGTCTATAATTAGTTCTTTCATTAAGGTCATATACATTCTTTAGAAAAGTTTAGCAGTTTTCTCCCAATATGACGTGCAATATTTGCAATTTAAAAACAATGCAAATTACTCTATTCTCACAATAAATTTACGGAAAATATTTGGAACAGTTTTTGAGAAAATGTCCGCTTTATGTGAATTACTCCCAAATTTTAAAGAACATTTTTCAAAATTTCAAAGCTATAACTAGAGCCAGATGGACAGGCATTTCTTCAATTTGGAAAAATTCCTACGCATGGTTTAGGCGCTAGAAGTATTCACAGACGGACGGGCAGACAGACGAACGGACGGACGATTTGCTTTCAATTGATTTTTCGGCATCAAGAACACATAAAACACGGATGCAGCCTACACAACGTGTTAGAGGATTTTTTTCTCTGAATTTAGCAACTGGATTTATCCACTTTCTCGTTATCAGGGCCTGGGAATGAATTTTTTTCTGCCGAAAATTTCCCGTGTTTTGCGGATTACACAACGTCCTCTATACTATGTATATTACTCCATATATACGTATATATACGAGAAAGGAAAAAGTAATGAACAAGTCTACATAAAAATTATTGAAAATTAGTAGGACAAAAAAATTGCATTAAATCTCGTTGTCTTTAAATGTTCAGTCCCTTCCAGTTATTTAATTGAAAATTACCAAAAATCGAATACACTCAGGGTGGAATTAATTCGGATGCATCAGAAATAAATTTACAATAAAAGACCGGTCACTTAATCGTTGGAACTCTGATGACTTCCCGTGCAACGGCGGATGACGGCCGAAGAGCGTTGAATGCAACCGTTTACGTAGAGCAGCAAGAGGCTGTGTGGCAAGGGTGGCGCCAGAGTTGCGACCATCAGATAAAGTATTGAGCAGCCACCAGAGGCTCCATGGCAGGGGTGGCGCCAGAGTTGCGACCCCAAATTAAGTGCTGAAGATCAGCGTCTTCCAACAGGGTGCAGTAGGCAAATTAGGTTTTGCACAACATAGTAAAACGTCAGACTTTCGCGGAGATCGCCAGAAGAGGTGTTGGTTCTTGCAAGATTTGAATAAATATAAATTGGTGAACCGTAGTGATGTCCCTTGTCGACACAGGGGCGCTAGTGTCAATTTGGTCTGTGCGGCTGATGGCTGGCGCTAGTGGAGAGGAGATGAACCCCTTGCACGTACACAGCAACCACGCATGTGCCAGCTGAGCCACGTGGAGTAACGGGAGAATGATCGACGAGCTGACGTAGATCCTGCACGCACGCAGCCGACCACCCACTCGAAAAGCGGAGAGAAGCTGAAGTCATGCTCAGGAGCCGTCGAATGACGGCCGTTTCCGAACGATTCCAATTAACCAGCACAGACACTTCTATTAAACACTTGTACACCTGATTGAACTAATGCAAAATAATTGTACTGCAAGAGACCCCTGGGTGCAATGGCATTAACAATGCAATAAGCTGGATTTAGATGGGGACGTCACACTGCCCACTGACATTTCATGTGTAACAGTAAGTTGAATTTATATTTTCCACTTAGTTGATGAAGGGTAAAAGATCAGAAGCTTGCTGAGTCAAGGTAGACTACCATTATCACGCGCAGATGTCAATTCATCAGGAAAGTTTTACAGGTAACAATCGCTGGCACATTCAGACAATAAATACGAGTCCCAGAAACTGAAGGCAAACCGGATAGAAGGACGACATTTAATGAGGCCACCAGTTATTCAAGTTTGTAGATCCTATTAGCATACAAGAATACACAACAGATGGAGATAAAAGGTCAAGCTGAAGGGTGTTCTCGGGAATACCTGGTTCCACATGCGAATATTTGTGCACCTATAATTACTTTTGTTAAAACCAAACAAGTTCGTTAAAACAATAGATTGTTCGTCTAATTTCTTTATTAAAACCTGTTTGTATTCTAGAATATTATTCAGAGTTTAAAGAAACGCTACGACAAACTTCTTTTTTAAATTTTTTTTATTTATTATACCTGTTCGGCTGAAGCCTTTCGAGGATCTTAATTCTACGTACATGAAAAATATTAATTTGTTGGAATATTCTCAAACGAATGTGGTACGTAAGGCCTACCCCTCATTTGTGAATTCAATTTTTACGAATAATGGAATTTGTAGGCGTCTGTCAGGGATGTGAGATATTGGATTAGTGTGGGTAATGATAGATGGGAGTGGAAATCTGCATTACTATGGATGACGAAAAAGGTCATTCTGGAAGCGAGATTGAATGCTAAGTGGGAGACTTGCATTTTTTCCAGGTGGAAGATAGTGGTGCCAGGGCATGAAGGAAGAAAGTACAATTTTGTATATGTTTTGCATATATATTCGGATATTGAAGGGATTTGTGGTTCCTAGGGGATTTGGGAGTTGGATATAAACCATGGGTCTTTAAGAGTCTGCTTTAAAACATGTTTAGTATTGTCTGAGGTTTTGTAAATTGGTTGATGCTATATTTCGCAAAGCCGGACAGTCATAAGTCATGGCACGTCTTATTATGGACTTATAGATTAATAGTGCTGAATCAGTTCGCAGAGAAGAATTTCTGTTAGTAAGAGGAAAAAGTTTGGGTATTTTTGCTTTGGTTTTAGTTACTATGTATCAAATATGTTGCTTCCAAGTCAGTCTTTTGTCTAGTGCTACACAGATATATAACTGATGTGGAATTAAGGAGCCAGAAGACCGAGATATTATTCATTTGTAAAGATGGGAGAGTGGGGGGCCTATGAAGAGAAAATATTTTTGGTTGAGATTTTTCGGGGTTCAATTCGATACGCCACTTTTTCGTCCAGATAGTAAAGTCATATAAGTAGGATTGAATAGAATCGTGAGCTAAATGGACGTCAAAGTTTGATTTGAAAATTGTAGTATCGTCTGCGTAGTGTCATGTTGCCATCTTGGGGAGTAAGGAGTGTCTGCTATGTATAGTGAAAATGGGATGGATGAAAGTACAGAACCCTGAGGGACTCCTCCTTTTACTTCGTAGTTAGGAGATAGAGCATTGTTTACTTTAACTTTGAAGGTTCTGTTTTCAAGAAAGCTATGAATAATATTCTGAAGGTAAGCAGGAGTGCCGAGAGATTGTAATTTGTAAAATAGACTTTTGTGCCAGACACGGTCAAAAGATTGAGATACATTCACAAAGATAGCCAAAGCATGGCGTTTAGCCACGAAGCTTGATGCAATAAATTCAACAAGTCCGAGTAATTGTCGGATAGTGGCGTGATTTGGCCGGAAACCGAATAGCGTAATTGGAATGGCTTGAGTTTGACGGGCATAGGCGTCCATGCGAGTCAGAAGTACTTTTTCAAATACTTTATCCAATAATGGCAATAGACTTATAGGGTAATAATTCATGGGGTGTTTGGGATTTTTACCTGGTTTGATGAAAGGAGGAATTATTGCCTATTTCCACATGGACGGATAATAACCAAATCTTAATGCAGCATTTAAGATAGAATCGCTGTAGCTGGTTCTGGGGAATTCTTTTCAAGCGTGATTAGGTATATTATCGTGACCGGGGGACTTTCTGACTGTGAGGCGTCTAATGACTTTAGTTATTTCTGAGGGGGATATGAATCATACTCTCTTGGAACACTTTGATGAGTATGAAAATGAACACATGAGAGTATTTGGATGATTTAAATTCCAATAAATGTAATAGAAGGTCTAAGAATGTAGTTTTGTAGATTACTCTTAAAGATATTTAAACTCGCAGGATATATAAGAGCTTTGGAAAAACTTGCGAGCTTTGACGCATCTTTAATGCAGTCAAACAGGTATTAAAGATGTGTTGTGCCCAAGTTTTAATTTACTTAATATTTCTGCCCATTTCTTTTTCAGGTGATCCGTCAATACGTCTGCCTTCCCTTGATCCTCTGACTGTCACGGAAGTTCGGATTCAATCAGGAAATCAATTGGATATGCATTGCCGCAACATTGTACTAAAGGGTTTGGCCAATACAGAACTCATCAGCATAGGGTAAGCAGCACTCACGTATTTCTCTTTCTACTTTACAAAAATCTAAGCACCCCAATGGAATATCTGACTAAGAACTTCTGATTTTCTGTCTATAGCTTTTATGGCTTAACTATCAAGGCGGATATAATTCTGGATTATTTCTTGGTCCATAAACACAATGACGTAGAATAAATATTATTTATTCCTAAATCTGGCAGGGGAGGTCGAACATGATTTCTTTTTGCTAATGACAACGTGGTGGAAATCTCATGAATGAGAAATTAAACATGCAATTTTTGTCCGTGATTGGAAGCTAATTCATTTTGTACTGGTGTTGGCAAGTCCACGAAATATGTTGATTGACTCAAAACGTGTATCTGCCAAAATATCCCGTGGACTTGTCTTGTAGTTGGCAAAACGTTAGTTCCTATTTTCCATTTATTTATGCTATACCTACATTCGATTATTTTCAATTGGAAGGTATTAAAGTAAAATGCATCATCCCAGTTATTGCATTTTTTCACTTGTATTTATGGGTCAATCGATTTTAAGAGGTCCAGCGCTGGTCGCTCGACCCTCTCGAAAAAAATTCATATTTTGTACTTAAATTTGTTTTGGCTGTTCAAAAGCATCTTTGATTAATTTTAATTGTATCTGGTTTACAAATAGAGGCCATTTTTGTTTTACGCCGTGCGCCATTTTTTATTTGTTATCTTTTATAAACTGTTTTTATATTATTCGGTTCAGCTTTTGACATCAAAATGACCATATTTACAATTACAAAAGTAGATGTCAAGAAGAAAATTTGTTTTGAAAAAAAGTAATTTTCAAAATAGATTACGCAACTTTTATGTTTATTAATAATAAAGTATAATTGATTATTTTAAATCAAAATGGATTTTAGCTTAAAACAGCTTTAAAATAATATGATTACTACTTGTCACAACTTATTCTCAATGTACAAATGAAGCCTTTTTTTGCGAAAGTTTACAATTTAAAAAAAAAAATTTAAGTTAAATCTAAAAGTTGAAATTTTTAATAGTTTGGTATTATATCTATCTACTATGTGAGAAAGTTTCAGAATTTTTTTTCTGATCCCCCAACAGAGATATTACAGATGCAAATTTGGAAAAAATCGAAAATTCCAATTTTTAAGAGGGTATAATTTTCAAGGGGTTCGTTACACCAAAGATATTTTACAAATAGTAACTGTACTGTTAGGTGCAAAAGCACAGAAAAATTTAAGGCTGAGATTTTATTATTCTATTATTTGTTTGGGAAATTACTCTCTGAAAATCGAACTTGGTTCATAGATTTAGTTGCAAATATTTCACAAATAAAAACATAGAAGGTTAGTATGTAATAATTTGAATTGTAGGCCAAAGAATACTTAATCCAATGCCTTTTATTCTAGAAAGCTAGCACAACCGAGAGCTGACTAATTTTGGAAAGAGTAAACCTGTACAAACGCGAAAAATGGCGCATGGCGTAAAACAAAAATGGCCACTATTTGTAAACCAGATACAATAAAAATAAATAAAGATGCTTTTGAACAGCCAATACATAAGGAAATTTATGTACAAAATGTGAATTTTTTTCGAGATGGTCGAGTGACCAATTAATTAAATTCTGTACCGTTTAAAATAGATTAACCCTTATGTTTGGATTTTCGTAACGTGGCGCGTGAGGATCATGTCTAGACGATGGAATATGGCACGACTTTTCGCGTCTTTCTTGGTCCTGCCGCTAGATGTCGCTTGATCTGCTTGATACTGTTGCGATCATTCGGCATCTGACAGCACGACCGAGAAAGACGCAAAAAGTCGTGCCACATTCCATCTTGAAGACAAGTCCCTCATGCGTCACATTAGTCTGGAGCGATATTTTGTTCATTAAAGTGACGTGTGTGTCTATGTCTGCGGGAGAGGCAGAGAGAGAGAGAGAGAGACAGAGGAAGAGGGACAGAGACAGAGGAAGAGAGACAGAAGGAGAGAGACAGAGAGACAGGGAGATAGAGAGAGACAGGGAGAGAGACAGAGAGTAGGATTGGTAGCACTAGAAACAGAGAGAGGGAGAAAAGGGAGAGAGAGAGAGAGAGACGTAGGAAAGAAAGGAGCAGTCGATTTTACAAGATGTCAAGTTTGGAATTGTGTATCGTCGGTTAATAAATTCATGTATAATTCGTGAGTTGAAGATTACAAGTGTTTTTTATTAACACTTGTGTATTCAATATTCACTTTTAGAATTGTAGATTGTTCCAAAATCATCTTATTTTTTTCTGTTTTCAGCATTGACCAAAAGAATTTAATCTATTCGTGTGTTTGTCGGATTCCACGTCTGGAAATTTCAGGCGACTACACAGTTGATGGACGAGTATTATTACTTCCCATTAAAGGAAACGGCAAGGCAGTGTTCGTTTTCGGTCAGTACTTTAAATGCTATACATTAACTACCTTTTGGTATTATTAATGTCCTTTTTCCTAGATTTCCTTAATCTATAATTGTAAGTGTAAAATTTAGAATAAATCTTATTTATGGCATATGTGTAAATAATAATAATAATAATAATAATAATAATAATAATAATAATAAATAAATAAATAAATAAATAAATAAATAAATACATAAATAGACAGAAATAAGAAACTTGAAAAGAGAATTCACGCTGTTAGTAAAACGTACAGCAAACAAGCTCAATTTGATAAACCAAATAGCATACCATCTGAATATCTACACACAGTCAAGGAAAAATTGAGCGCGTATGCAAAACGGTTAAGTCGTTATAAAAACGTCAGAAGAGAAAGGAGGACAATGCCAATTTCAAAAGAGACCTGGAAGTATTTTGTAAATCTTTACACTTTCAAGATACTGAGAAAAACTGGACGCAAACTAAAGAAGAAATCGAAGGCAACTGGGGAGGTATATGGGTAGCTGAAATTAAATATAATGCTCAAGCAAGTTGGTTGGAAACAATTCGCAAATCAGCAGAAATAGTTGTGCCGATGGCGACCTTCCATATTGAAACAATAAAGCTTTTTCTTGCCAAACTAAAGAATATAAAGAGCCCTGGAAGCGATAAAATTCATAATTTATAATAATAATAATAATAATAATAATAATAATGCCTTTATTGATATGGCGAGGCTCGGGCCATTAGGCCCGCTCTTCCGCCTAACCACATGTCAGATGTATACAAAGATCAAACATATAATATTATATACAAATATAAAAAATATATTTATGTTGCAAGTAGTTAGTAGAAAACAAGTATAATTTAAATGTAGCTTTTAAAAAGATAAATGAAATATTAAAATAGACAGAAATGTGGCAAATTTTGTTTGACGAATTATAAATTCATAGACGGAAGTTAAAGAAGTTGAGTTGAGTAGCATTGCTCCAAACGTTTTCGCGCTACGCGGCAGCCTGGTATTCACCCCGAGCGACTGTAATCTTTTAAATACAGAAACACACCACCTCACTCGCCGCTCGACCCTGGAGGAAAACCCGCTAGTCGGGGAAAACCCACCAGGCAGGCTGCGTCCTAATACAATAGTAACTAAGCTAAAATGAAGTGACAGGATTTTGGGATGTTTTCCTCAGCTGCTGGCCTTGCTGCAAGGGAATCGTCTTCTTGCTCTAATCCTCCTCTGCTCCTATGGATGAAAACACATTTCCGGCAGTATCAAACAAATCACAAAAGAATAAATTTTCAACAAGTACATTACGGTTATTTCTAAACATATTAGTCACTTTTTAACATTCCTAAAAGGAGGTAAAACTGACATTGGATTTGACACCCGAATATCTACAGTGATGTAAGTTGTATAATGATATATTCTATTTTGTAAGAAAGTCATTCAGGTGTTTCTTAAAAGATGTTAATGAGGAGCAGTTTTTAATGTTGAAAGGCAATTTATTCCACTCTCGGGCTACCGTAATTGCGTATGATTTATTGTAGTAGTTTGTTTTACTTTTTGGAATACAGAGTAACTGAGATTTCTGAAATCTAGAGGATTTAAGATATACGAAATAATTTGTTAAATATGACGGGGAATCCACTTTTAGCATCTTAAATAAAAGACAAAGGCTGTGATACAAACGCCTATCCTTTAGTGTTAGTATTTTGTTCACTTTATAAACTCTGGAGATATGATCGTATTTTTTTATATTATAAATGAAACGAATACAGGCATTTTGAGCTCTTTGCAGAGTTTGAGCGAGTGAATCTTTTAAATTGTTGTACACAATATCACCGTAGTCGAAATGAGGACACAACAGAGTTTTTACTAACATTTCCTTCGTATTTGTAGGGAGACATTTGTCGATACATCTCAGGGATTGCAAAGATGCATAAACCTTGCGACAGACATTTCGGATCTGGTATTCCCAGCTTAGATGATCATCAAAAATTAAGCCCAAGTTTTTCACTTGTGAATAACGAGGAACTACAACATTGCCTATAAGCACATCAGGAATAGATAAACATTCAAGTTTCTTGTGCATTTGGGAAGAGCCAATTATGATGGTTTGTGATTTCGTAGGATTTAAATTGAATCTGTTTTTCATTGACCATTTTACTACAGATGAGAGCTCATTATTTAATTTATTTATTAGCATTGCTACCTGTGACGGTTTCCCGGAGATGTAAATTTGCAGATCATCCGCATACATATGATGACTACATTCTCTAAGTTCGCGTGATAAGTCATTCACATAAATTAAGAAGAACAGCGGCCCTAACACGGATCCCTGAGGTACTCCACGGTGGAGAAGTTTTGGATCGGAATGGAGATCGTCAACTACTACAATTTGTTGCCTATTGTGGAGATAGTTTGCAATCCAAGAGATAGTGGAATCAGAGAAATTTAGATTTTTGCATTTAGCAATTAGTATATCGTAATCTACAGAGTCGAAAGCTTTACTAAAATCTAAAAGTGTTAATACAGTTACGAGGCCATCATCTAGCGCTTTCCTTATATCTTCAGTTACTTTTAGTAAAGCTGTTTGGGTGCTTCTGCCTTCTCTAAAGCCGGATTGAAAGTTATTGAGAAGATCTGAATCAGTTAAGTGTTTTACAATCTGTTTTCGAACAATTTTTTCAAGAACTTTTGACACTGTCGGTAATATACTAATTGGACGATAACTGAAAGACATCGAAGTCAGTTCAGATTTTGGCAAGGGTCGAACATGTGCAAGCTTCCACGCTTGAGGAAAGGTTCCCGTTGTAAGTGAGAAATTAATTAAATGCGTAAGTGCCGGAAGGGCAAATGGTAAGACAAGTTTCAATTGTTTCGCTGTAATTCGATCGGAGCCATTAGCATTTGATTTTAGTGAGCGAACAATCATATTAACTTCGTGATAATCTACGTTATGGAAATAAAATTTATCCCTGACCGCAGGTGAATTGGCTGCAAGAGTCTGTAATGTGTTACGTTTGACACAGGGTGGTATTGGTTTTGAAACATTTACAAAGTAGTCATTAATGTCATTCAAGGACATGTCGACAGGAATTTCAGAAGAATTTGCTTTCGTAATCCCGAGGTCTCTCAGAGAGTTCCAAACATCTTTAGTGTTCGTTTTCAATTTAAAGATGTCATAATAATATCGAATTTTCGCGTTTCTAATTTTCTGTTTTACGGAATTTCGTAACTTCTTGTACGCTCTTTCATTATCAATGGTTTTATTAGCCTTGAAGCGACGGTAAGCTGAGTCGCGTTCCTGCATGAACTGCTTTAATTCACTTGTAAGCCATGGGGCCGCGGGACGTGTCACTCGTCGCGTTTTCCATGGTGCATGCTTATCGAAAAGGTCTGATATAATTTCGTTGAAGGCTTCTACTTTACTATTAAGGGATGTTTGATTATAAACCTCATGCCAGGGAGCTTTGGTGCTGTCGTCGCACATAGCCTCAGAATTGATATTTTTGTAGTCACGGTAGCGGATAATTTTATGTTTATATTTAGGACATTTTATAGAGTACACCATAAATAGCAAATCATGCTTTGATACTCCCGGAACAGATATCTGACCGTACGTTAATACTTTCGATTTATCTGACACGATCGCGTGATCTATCCATGTTTCAGTTCCTAATGATAGGTGAGTAGGGCCAAATTCTAATATCTGTAAATTGTATGAGTTGATAGTATCAATAAACTTTTCGGCCGAGTTTGTGAGCGGTACCTTCAGATCGCAATTGAAATCACCCATGATTATGATATCCTGATATTTATTTACAAACTGAGAAAGGGGAACCTCTAATTCAGATAAAACGCCCGTTTTTGGGGGCCAGTAAACGACGGCTATAAGTATACGTTTCATTTCAATTTGAATTTCCGCAAACATATATTCCATGCCAGGCAAAGTGGATGGGGAGTGAGCGACTACTTTAACCTTAATGTCATCACGAACAAACAATGCAACCCCTCCACCCATCTTTTCTTTTAAGTTGTTTTTAATCACCGACCTATCATTCCTAAAGAGTTTATAATTAGATACCGATACGAGTCCTGATTTTATTGTAGATTTTAGCCATGTTTCGCTAATTAATAACAGGTCTGGTTTCGTTTCCGTTATAATATTTGAAATTTCAGAGTAATGCTGCTTAAGTGATTGTGCATTTACGTGGAAAACAGACAAACCACGAGGAAACCGAGATAAAGAGCTTTGTAAATCTTGAAGGGTTGCAGGGCTACTTCGAGCGGGTCTGGGGCTTTCCAAGGGGTCGGGGGGAGCACTAAGCACAGGTATAGAATTCCTGAGACCCGTGTACTGAGAGAAAGTCTGTGTCGTACTTTGTTGCCACATTTAGATATCCGCAGTGGAAAATTTCAAATGGAATTGTGCAGAAAGGAATCGGAAGTAAATAAATTAGCTTATGATCACACTTGGAACACTAACTACTTTGAAATAGTCTAATTGATCTAAGTTTCTTACAACTAATTTATATTCTAGCGGGATAATAATTAACTATAATTAAACAAATAGGGACAGTATTAATACAAAATAATGGAATTAAAATGTAGCAATATGAAAAATAATTCTAATGTTAGTAATAATAAATTTAGAGGAGGAAGCGTTAATAGTAATAATTATAATAATATTATAAGTAATAATAATATTAAGAGTAATAAAATAGTAATAATAGTAATAGTAATAATAGTAATAATAATAATAGTAATAATAATATTAATAGTAATAATAGTAGTAATAATAATTTAATATCACTAAAACAAATAAAGAAAAAAATAAAAATCTTTTTGTTTTAAAAAGAAAGCTAGTACATAGAATTTTGCTCCTAATTTTCAATGCTATCCAGTTCTGCTGCAGTTCTGACACGGACTTTGGAATTTCTCACCTTCACGATGATGACACCATCTATTGTCCAAACGTTCTGTTGGCCGAAACGTTCCACAGCCTTTTTTAGGACTTCCAGCCGCATCCTCGTCAGGTCCTCACGAATGGTGACACCAGTTCTCTTCAGATTTTTTTAAAATCGAAACATTTCCCGGCGCTTCCTATAACTAGTAAATTTGACAATTATAGGACGAGTACCACCATTCGTTTTTCGGCCAACTCGATGGCTGCGATCAATATCACTGATATCTAATCGGACACCTATCTTTTTGGCAACATTGATTGCAATGCAGTCGGTGTCCTCGCCATCACGCTCCGGTTCTCCAAAGATCCTTAAGCAGTTTCTACGCTGGTACTGCTCGAGCTCGTCAGTACGCTCTGCCAGTTGGAGTTTGAGATCATCGATCTCCTTGGTCTTTTGTAGTAGTTTCTCTTCATATCGAGAAACTAACTCCTCCAATTTCCTATCCATTGCTTCGGAAACAACCTGTGAAATTTTGCTCATGAACGCATCCGAAGTCAGGATGCTTTCAATCAGCGAAGCAGAGACAGCGTCGTTAACTTTGGCGTTACGTGTGGCCATGATATACAATAATAGAAAAAACTAGTTTAACACAAGAAATAACTTTTAGAAAAAAACAAGGAATATAATTTTTGTCTGAAGAATTTATCAGCTTTGCACAGTAAGTTCGTTGAATGTATAAATGCTTTTATTGAAGTACCACAAAGTATTCCGGAACATCTGGCCACAGGTTTGATGTATCTCATACCGAAGGGCTCCAGGACTTGTAATCCAGCAAGATATAGGTTTATAACATGTTTGAACACGTTCTACAAACTATCAACATAATGTGTGTCCAAGATCCTGGAAGATCACTGTAGTGGTAACAATATCCTAGCAGAACAACCAAAAGGATGTAAGAAAGGATTGCTAGGCTGTAAAGAACCACTAATTATTGACTCAGTAGTCTTGAAAGTCTGGCAAGTAATAAGCAAAGAAATCTATTTGCAGCGTACTTAGATTACCAGAAAGCATATGATTCGGTCCCACATGACTGGCTTATAGACGTGCTAAAAATGTACATAATCCATCCCAAGTTGATAGATTTTTTGCAACCCTAACAACAATGTGGAAGACAAATTGCATTCAAAACCAAGGAAGTCAACATTATCACAATAAAATTAACATCAACCGTGGTATCTTCCAAGGAGATTATTTGAGCCCATTTTGGTTTTGCTTGGCTCTGAACCCGCAGTCTATTATCCTCAACAGCAGTAAATACAGCTATGAGATAAAGAGTCAGCACTCCTCATACAGACTTTCCCATCTGGCATATATGGATGATATAAAGCTGTATGCATCAACAGCCAGTTTGCTGAAGCAGCTCCTTAATATCACCGAAACTTTCTCTGAAGACCTCGGGATGTGTTTTGGTATAGGTGAGTGTAGAACGATTAACGTGGTGCGTGGCAAATTGATGAGGGGACTGGAATATGAGATGCAAAGTAGTGATCTTATTAAATCATTAGAACAAGATGAACTGTATAACTATCTTGGAATAGAGCAGTCTCCAACAGAAGCCCACTCGGAAGTAAAGAAACGTATAACCGTAGAATTCAAGAATCGACTCACAAATGTTCATAAAACATCTCTGAATTCGCGAAATATTGCCACTGCAATAAATACATACGCTATTCCTATGATCATCTACTCAATGGGCTAAATAAAATGGAGTCAGATAAACCTTGAAGCAATGGACAGACATATAAGAAGTCAAATGACCCAATATCGATATCATCATTCTAAATCTGCTGTTGAGAGGAGCAATCTACCACGTGAAAAAGAAGGTCGAGGCATTACAAATATAACCAACAGTAATGCCAACCCAATATCTCTAATGAGACAGTACTTCCTTAAGAGGGCAGAATCATCGACATTGCACAAGGCTATAGTAGGGACTGATTTCAGTATCATCCCCTTAAATCTTACAAATGCTCAGTTTCAACCACAGTACACAAGCAATAAAAGGCTGATGCAGCAGTGGTGTCGAAAAAAGTTACATGGTAGACATCCCAATGATCTATCAGGACGGGACATAGATTCTAACAGGTGATTAACGCGTGGTTTACTCTATCCAGAAACAGAAGGCTTTATGACAGCCATTCAAGACCAGGTTATCGCAACAACAAATAACGTACGCTATATAAAAAGAGACTACCTTAACAGTAGGTGATGAATGTAGAAGATGCGGTGCACAGCATGAAAACATCAAGCACATCCTTGCCGGTTGTAGTGTATTGGCATCTACCGCCTAAAAAGTGAGCCACGATAATATGGGTAAAATAATTCATGAACGCTTAGTAAAAAAATACGGATATGAAACCTGTAATGTCCCATATTATAAATATCATCCTTCTACAGTCTTGGTAAATGAATATATAAGCATAATTACACACACCACAATTTCGAACAACACGCTTGATATAAAAGTTCTAAACAACCTCAAGAAAACAGTCATGATATTCGATTTTGCAGTCATCACCAATACCAATCTAGAATCTGTATTCACATGAAAATTCAGAAATATGTACCGCTGGCTTAAGAGCTTCGTCATCAATGGAGACTTCAGAATATCGACATACAAACAATAACTTGTGCGCCACAGGATTAATTCCAAAACACACAGTGCATGCGCAACTGAAGAATAGTAAGAGAATTCCTGGTATGTACTACTGAATGGGAATCAATTGACTGAAATATCTTGAAAGTAACATTCGTTCGTGTCTTGTCTCTGCGAGATCGACCGAGCCCAGACCAGCAATCGTCAGGTGAATGTCCCTGAACATAGTGCAGAGAGTGAAATATTCGGGATAACAATAATATAGTACTGCTACTGCTTCTACTGATGGTAGAAGTAGAAACAGTAGATGTAGTCGTGGTAGTGGTAGTAGCGGTAGTGGAAGATGACTTATTGGTAGATGAAGTAGTGGTAGCAGTAGTAGTAGCAATAGCGATAGCAATAGCAATAGCAGCAGCAATAGCAACAGCAACAGCAATAGCAACAGCAACAGCAATAGCAACAGCAACAGCAATAGCACTACCAATAGCACTAACAATAGCAACAGCAACAGCAATAGCACTACCAATAGCACTAACAATAGCAATACTAATAGCAATAGAAATACCAGCAGTAGTAATAGTAACAGTAGCAGTAGCAGTAGCAGCAGCAGCAGTAGCAGCAGCAGTAGCAGTAGCAGTAGCAGTAGCAGTAGCAGTAGCAGTAGCAGTAGCAGTAGCAGTAGCAGTAGCAGTAGCAGTAGCAGTAGCAGTAGCAGTAGCAGAAGCAGTAGCAGAAGCAGAAGCAGAAGCAGAAGCAGTAGCAGTAGCAGTAGCAGTAGCAGTAGTAGTAGCAGTAGCAGTAGCAGTAGCAGTAGCAGTAGCAGGAGCAGGAGCAGTAGCAGGAGCAGTAGCAGAAGCAGAAGCAGTAGCAGTAGCAGGAGCAGGAGCAGGAGCAGGAGCAGGAGCAGGAGCAGGAGCAGGAACAGTAGCAGTAGTAGTAGTTATAATTTGTTACAATAATAATTACAACTTGAAATTTTATTGAATTTCGATTAGTTACATCATTGAGTTCTTTTGGATTCTTTTTTGAGGGTTTTGATGGTACAGAATTTTCGTATCATGGATATGTAAACAGGGTTTTGATATCATATATATTTCATTGGAGGAAAGATTACCTTGTTTAATTACATACAATATGAAGATAACATTGGTCTACAAAAAGAAACTTGTTTATTTCATGATATTGAAACTAACGGATTCTAAAAGTATTTTTACTGCTGAATTCAAATATAATTTCCATTTTCTTTCCATCGGGTAGGATTTTTTTGTGATATTGATATGAACTTTTTAATTATTTTTAATAAAATCACTAACCAGCTGTTTAACTGTAAATGATATACTACTCACTCGGGATGACATAGAAAGTGGTATAGATGGTGATTTTCGGGCAAATTTTGCATCTGGAATATTTCTTTTCTTGGTTGTCAGTTATCAGCCAGCGTATACGAATGCCACCTTGTCTTGATACCGGTTTTTTGTTGTAGAAATTTGCTCATGAAAACGCTCGTGCTCATTGCTGACAGCTCCATAAGATATATTACATCTTATGGATTAATGTTTTGCAAACGATCAGCGTCTATGTCAAGATAGTTTTCTGCTTTATGGTGCCCAAGGAATTGCAACATAAATTTTAGAAAAACTCCCAGACTGCTTTTTCTAGACGATTTAACATGCCTTCAAAATGTTCATCAACCATTAATGACCGGTTTTTTGTTGTATAAAAATACTTTCTTTCATTTTGGTATCCCTGACTTTGGAAAATTTCGATTCAAAAAATTCGAAGTAAAAGAATCCATCAGAAAGCTTATTTATGGCGTTCACAAAATTTTTCACTCTTCAATTGATATGCTATTGAGGTAAATAATTCTTTTAGGATTCATAAATGAACATTTGGTACGTTTTCATGTCCACAGATAAGAGATTCACGTTTAGGCAAATATTTTCTAACTAGACGAGAGACATTATCTCTTTTGTCCTATTGGCACGAGAAACATCAAAATTTCGTGAACTCAATTTGTGAAACAAGCAATAAGGACCTTTCACTGTCCATTGATAATCCATTTACATTTTTAATACAGCATTTTCTATGAAACTAATTGAATATTTTCATATGCCTTCTTCATGCCAGAAGAATGAGCTACAGGTATTGAAGACGTTCATTGTCAATACGTGCCAGCACAGCTTCAAACTGACTTTGGAGGAATCTATGAACAAACGCTACTGCGCTGATCAGCGTTTCGATATCAGAAAAAATCTCATTACAAGAAACAATACCATTTTGTTCAGAGAAGCAGACTTCGAAATTCATAACGCGGCAACGATTCTACATCTTCTAACATATTTTTGGAGTAGTTTCCAGTCTTTGAGTCTGAAAGTTAAGACTTCTGTTTCCTGTTTAGACAAGTTAAAATCCATAACCAGGTCATTAAGGATTTGTTTTTGGTTCTTCAGCGTGATATCGCATAAAATGTACTTAAAACAGCTTGAATAAAATCGCCACATATAAAATAAAGGTTCCTATGGCAGTTCAAAGATATTGTTAAAGTCATACTTTAAAACGTGGTTGTCCTGTGATTGATGGAAAAATTTTAACGACATGTCTGAATTCAGTATCAAGAAAAGCACTAGATTCACTAGTTTTCTTATGAAGAAAACCATGTCGACAAGTGTTATCGAGGACTTAGTTGGGCTCTAGTCCGAAAAAAATGAAGTTTGTGAAAAAACATTGAATAGAGTGATACCTTTTTTTCATTTGTTTCAGATAATGCCGTCATGGATTTTCGACAAAAATATGCTTTAGAGAAAAGAGGAGATCATTATTATCTCAAATTTCCTGAAAATAGTGCCACATTTAATTGTTCTAAAGCTCACTTCACTATGGATAATCTGTTCAATGGAGACAAACAATTAGGTAAGAAACGACATATTTGTACAACTTTTGATCTCTTTGCCTTTAACGTACTTAATGTACTTATAATTGCCGACTGTTGCAGAACGAACGAGCAATTTAGCAGTACATAATGTGGTCACTTAGAAAAAATTCCTTTAAAAGCTTAGTTTTTGAATAAATATACATTTTTTAAATATTATTCGTCAGTAGAAACATCAGGGCTTGCAAAAGCAAAGTCTTTTTGATTTTAGTTCAGATATTTAATGATGCAATAAGGTTAGTGTGGTCCAAATTGTTTTATGTTTATAATATTTGGACACACTAAATGCATGATGCACTCAATATGATGTAACATTCAGAAAAAAATTAAGTTAAAACTTAGACAGAGGGCGATTGAGAGTTATATACATAATTTCACATGAATCACGACAAGATGTTTGAAATATTTTGTGGCATCAGTTTTGTTTCAGAAGTTTCATCCATTATAATAGTAAGTCCATATGCATTCTGCACTCAGCTGCATAAAAATCTGTAATACCAAAAAAAAAATACCAAACATTTTAAAAACCTTTTGAGGATTTCCACAGTCTTATATCTCTGTACCGTTCAAAACGACAAAATATGTTACGCAAAATGACGGTAAAGTTAATACTCCTTAACGTTTCATGAGGGAATCAATACATACAACATACCAGCACATAAAAAAGACTTTAATGTTTGAAATACAAATCCTATTTTGAGCCACTTCTACGGACATAAGTAAGTTAAATTACAGAATGTTATCATGTGATCATTAAAGACCGTTTTATAGGATTTTTTCCACGTACTCGAGATCTCGTTTTACCAACATTCTCCTGTCTGAGACATATTAAAAAACACTTCCAATACTTTTCTTGTGTATTCTATAGAAAGTCAATATTCGCTGATATAGTATTTCTGCAGGGATATTTTACGAATTATTCACGTATACATCTACGAGTGTATAAATATTCTGTTTCGTTTAGTTAACTAAATATGTTCGTTAACTACATGACAAATTGTTGATTATCTTCATGTTAATAGCATGCGTGCAACTAAAACGACACAATCAGAATTCAGAAACGGAGCCAGATCGTGAAACTCAAAAAATATAACCAAGATATTTGCAGTCGGCCATAAAACATGAACAAAAATCATCTTATATTACATACCTACAACAACTACATATACACAACGAATGAATAAAACTAAATTGGGGAAGTAAACGATAAGTTAGCTGACTTATGGAACAACCTAAAATATTTAACGTGAATAAATTAAATATTTTATATGTAAATTATTTGGTCTAAGGATTATGAATTTAATGTGTAAACCTCAGTTGTGTTTATCAGTTCAAAAAAACAATATAACATGACGCAGAGGTGACTGTTTTCCTAATATTTATACATGTTGTTATCTCTTTCATACGTGTCTTTAGTTTTCGTTGGAAGTAATGTTTGGTTGCATTGGTCAGCTTCCAATATTTTATCCGCAAAATGTTTAGTACCTTCCATTTGCAAATGTGTCGAGGAAATGAAAACAATACTAGACCCACTAAAATAGATCTTTTACAGAAGCAATACTACGTAATGAAATGCATACCCCGGGTGTAAATGATGCGCTTGAATTTCATACAATTTTAATTATTCGTAAATGGAAACGAAAAAATATTGAACGTAACACGAGTATAAAAGTATATAATTGCTCTCGTGGTATACACGAAAACTCGCTCCTATCGTCGCTCGTTTTCTTGAACATACCATTCTTGCAATTATACACCTCTATATACACACGTTTCGTTAATTACTATTATACTTTCATGTTGAGCTTGGTGTAAAGATCATTACTTAAAGTATTGATTTTACATCATTTCAGGTTTTGGGTATCATTCTAAGAGAAAATGCACAATGCTTCTTCGATTTACTCAGTCTCAATCCCATTATACTTGTAATTGTGTCGTTGGGTGGAAGACGTGAATGTCGATCAAAGGATAAGAACAGAGAGGACGGCAGGACAGGATCAACTAGCAGCAGCGGCACAAACAATGCGTGGTGAGGGGTTCTCCATAAAAAATGGCTTTGTCAAAACCACGCGTGTTGCTTCTTTCTAAGAATTCATATGAAATTGACGAGTTCAAGGCATATGCAGTAAGAGCCTGAAGTGAGTTCCCGTCGCACGGTGTGACCAGATGGCGAAAACGTGGCCAAAACCTCAAAAATTAAAATTTATTTTGGGGGTTTCCGACCATTCCACTTGAAAGAGGAATGTTTCGCACATCTGTTGTGAAAGTATGGAGGATAATCCCTGTACCTGTTGCGTGCAGTGGAAGTTTGAAGTTGGAGTACACGGTCAGTGCTGTTCTAGCGTCAGAGGCGATAGTAAGCTGTGCTTTCCAATAGTTATAAAAACGTTCTACAAAATTATTTTTAATGTGTTTTGCAATTATGAATGTCCCTGTTGGTGGTAAGTAACACAAAAATTATGTTAATTTACTATGCATTACGATTATTTATATTCGATGCAATGTGATATAAAATCTAACTAGCCTAAAAGTAATATATAACGCAATATAACACCTGAAAATTTTCATGACAATTGAGCTTGTATATTAATCATTCAGTTAAAAGAAAATTTGGCTGCGTCTTGCTGCAGATGCGTGTTTTATGAAATATTTTCTATCACAGTGTATATCTCGTAGCGGCAACCAGCATTACTGAGCGGGGACTTAAAACTAACAATCATTCCATTCTCAAGTTCTGTACCGGCAAATATTGTGAATTGCTTGTGATTATGAATATTAGTCATTAGAATATTACATTACTTCTGAAGTTAATAAGGTATGGCGGAGTATAAACGCATATTCAAGTTTTATAAACTATTATTTTCCTGAGCACACGCATCTCTGCGACATGCTGCATTAGAAAAATTAAGTGATTCGTTCAAAGAATTCAGTGAAAAAAAAATTTATAATTAATCATTTAAATTGCATTCATCTATAAGATTACTTGATCATCTTTCTACCAATGCATTTATCGCGCGGATGCTGCCAAATAAGGTTTACTGAATAGTTAGTAAAGAATGAATGCGTCGTGGCACTGGTAAAATAATTTCGCATGGAATGTTATCGAAATATATTTGTATAGATAACTAATTCTTCCGAATACTCGTGAATTAATAAACATGATTTTCTTTCTGTGATCGTATAGAATGTTTCAATTTTCCTTTAAGGTACCCCGCGGTAGCCTGATTAGTAAATTTAATCAAGAATTTAGTTCACGATTTTTTTCAAATATAATGAGTGCGCATAAAGATTTATAACTTTATTCGTCGAATAGAGTAATTAAATAAGTTATGAATGAAGCAGACATTTATTGTAAATTTCTGCAGTTTTAGGTTTTATGACTAATTTCTCATGTGCGTGTGCAACTCTCCGCGGAACTGTGCCATAGTGAAATATATGAAGAGTTCTGTTCAAAGCATTTTGTACAAATAAGAAATGCGTATAACGATTTATAACTCGTATAAACAAATAGAATAATTCAATAAGTTATAAATAAACCAAACACGTATTGACAATTTATGCAGTTTCAGGTTTTATGACTAATTTATGTGCGTGTGCATCTCGCCGCGCAACAGAGTCATACGAAAAGTTCATGGGGTTTTGTACTATTAAGCAATGCGTATAACGATTTATAACTCATATAAACGAATAGAGTAATTTTATAAATTATAAATAAAGGAAACCTATATTGTAAATATCTGTGGTTTGAGGTTTTATGATTAATTTCTTATGTGCGTGTGCATCTCGACCTGGAACAGTGTCATAGTGAAATATACGAATAGTTCATGGGGTTTTGTACTAATAAGAAATGCGTATAACGATCTATAACTCATATAAACGAATAGAGTAATTCAATAAGTTATAAATAAAGTAAACACGTATTGCAAATAACTGCGGTTAGAGGTTTTATGACTAATTTCTTACGTGCGTGTACATCTCGCCGCGTAACAGAATCATAGTGAAATATACAAAGAGTTCATGGGTTTTTGTACTAATAAGAAATGCGTATAACAATCTATAACTCATATAAACGAATAGAGTAATTCAATAAGTTATAAATAAAGTAAACACGTATTGCAAATATCTACGGTTTGAGGTTTTATGACTAATTTCTTACGTACGTGTGCATCTCGACCCGGAACAGTGTCATAGTGAAATATACAAAGAGTTCATGGGGTATTGTACTAACACGAAATGCGAATAACGATTTATAACTCGTATAAATGAATGGAGTAACTCTATAAATTATAAATAAAGTAAACCTATATTGCAGATATCTGCGGTTTGAGGTTTTATGACTAATTTCTTATGTGCGTGTGCATCTCGCCGCGGAACAGAGTCATAGTGAAATATGTGAAGAGTTCATGGGGGTTTTGTACTTATAAGAAATGCGTATAACGATCTATAACTCGTATAAACCAATAGAGTAATTCAATAAGTTATAAATAAAGTAATCGCGTATTGCAAATATCTGCGGTTTGTGGTTTTATGACTAATTTGTAATGTGCGTGTGCATCTCGACGCGGAACAGTGTCATAGTGAAATACACGAAGAGTTCATGGGGTTTTGTACTAATAAGAAATGCGTATAACGATATATAACTCATATAAACGAATAGAGTAATTCAATAAGTTATAAATAAAGTAAACACGTATTGCAAATATCTGCGGTTTGAGGTTTTATGATTAATTTCTTATGTTTTGTATATGTTGTTTCTTATGTATGTCTTAATTACATTTCCGGTCGCCATATTGGATCCGCCATATTGTTTTGTGTAATTTTGATATCAGATATGAAATCAGCGACCTCGAAAACCCCCATGTACAACTTAGTAAATGAATTCGTACCCATTTGAGGTTTTGGCCACGTTTTCACC
>BLKR01005668.1:0-74970 GCA_011170035.1 Teleogryllus occipitalis | reverse complement strand
GATAGATAGACAGATAGATAGATAGATAGATAGATAGATAGATAGATAGATAGATAGATAGATATTTATTATTCTGCAGGTAGGTATATACAACCTGGTGGCAGAACTCTACAATTTACATATTACTAATATTAACTTTAAAATATTTAACAACGTAACTTTAAATTATTTAAAGACATAATAATAATATATTAGTAATAAAATAATAATAATAATAATAATAATAATAATAATAATAATAATAATAATAATAATAATAATAATAATATGCTAACAATAATAGCCTTAACTACATTTTATGGTTGACCTGCACAGTTATTTGAAACTATTAAATACAAGATCACACGACTTTTTAATTACACTGCACTTCACTTTCACTTCACTTCACTTCACTTCACTTCACTTCACTTCACTTCACAACATTTGAAATTCACTTCTCTTTCCACTTCTATACTACACTACACTGCACAACACTTCACCACACTTCAATACAAGACTACTTTGAATATAATTATATATTTAGAACAGGAACGCATTTAATAGTAATTAACACAATAATAATAGCAATAAAAATATCAATAATAATCAAATAATAACTGATATAATAATCCAACTTACTAAATTAATAAAGTTTACAAATACCATTAGTTAATTTATTTTTAAATCTTTGAACACCTAGAGGAAAGGGTTCCAAGGCTGTCGCAGGTAACTTATTACAGTCCGTTATTGTTCTATTTGTAAATGAAAATTTTCCAACATCTGTTCTCTGTGGCCTAAACTGAATTTTGTGCTTGTGATCCCCCCTACTAAAGTACGAAGGTCTACCCAATCGGATGTATACTGCATACTTTCCAAGCTGGATAACCGGCATACGCTTTGTACAAGGCACAGAGTCTTGCCTTAACTCTCCTAATTTCTAGAGACTCCCATTCAACATTCTTCCTATTTCCTCGGAAAGTAAGTGTATACGCTCTTCTCTGTACTCTATTCAAATATTCCTTTTGGGAATTTCTATAAGGGTCCCAACGAACAGCCCCGTATTCCATTAATGGACGAACTAGAGATAAATAAGCTAATTCTCTCGCTTTCGCAGTACTATTTTTTTAGTATTCGCATAGTAAAATGCAAGGACCTCCAGGCTTTCCCTACGACACAGTTTACCTGATTTTCCCAACTCAATTTGCTATCAAAAATTATCCCCAGGTACAAGACACGACTCTTGGAATGTTTTCGTTGCCTAAACGGTATTGAGTTTCATTGTATTTGCGGCCCCTACCAAACGTGATGGTTTTGCTTTTCGAACTATTTAGACCCATTTTCAGAATATTTTGTTTGGGGATTCTTTGGAAATTACCGCGATTTCACACAAAATATTTCGCGTTAAAATGGGACCTATGCCACTTTTATATGATTATTTTAACTCACTTCTAACAAAACATTTAAAGAAAAAATTTGTAGCCGTTTTTGTGCAAATTTTGAAAACATCCGGGGGGCTTCATGTAAAGTACTAACAAATTTTTAATTTTTTTTTTCAAAGTTTCAACTTGAGTCAGATGGACAGGGGTTTCTTCAATTTGGTAACAATCGTATGTGTGGTTTAGGCACTAGTAGTGTTTACGGTCGGGCGGACTGACAGGCGGAGGGAGGGAATGGCGGAGGGAGGGACGGGCAGAGGGAGGGACATGCCTAACCATGAAATATGTGTCAATGTAGAAAGTGACACTATTATAATTTAACTGTCATGTGCCTTTTATTTTTTTATTTTAATTTTATTTTTATTTTATTTTAGTGAATGTAGTTTTACCTGATGATGGAGACGCAGAATGAGCTCCAGAACGTTGTAAACGCAGAATATTTGAATAAATCATATTATGAAAAGATAAATACTTGTAATATTGTAATAAATGTGATTGTCTATAAAAATCAGGGGAACCTATTTATAATATAAAGATCAATACTATTACTATTGAATAATAATAATAATAATAATAATAATAATAATAATGAGATGATAATGATGATATGATAATGATGATATGATAATGATGATATGATAATGATGATAATAGTATATTGATGATAATGATAGTAATAATAGTAATAACAATAACATCTCTATGAAAATTGTGAAATGCAAAATGAAGAAAGTTTTTACAAATGAATAAAACTATATTGCATATTTTGAGAACCCATTCCTATATTCGTATGGGAGTTGTTTTGATTTGCGAAGCTTTTGTCTTACAGAAATATTATAGGCATTTAAATAATGATCTGTATTGGATGAATAAATTCAGAAAGGAAATCGTAAATTTCGACTTGTGGCAGCGATGTCGAGCGACAATTTTGAAAATCACAATCTGCTAGCATAGCATAGAAAACAGGGACAGGAATTTAAGGCGCCTTCGAGTTTTGTAATGCCTCTGCACGCAACTTATCTCGTCTAAATGTTGAATACGTAATCCAATTTTGCTGTTCTTGTGTCCACAAAGTTTTGTACATACTCCGTTATATCGGTAAATATCTCATGGATTCCACTCTGAAGCCGGACATTATTGAGTTTTGTACAAGAGTCAATTGAACTTAGTAAACTCGTGTTATCAAAAAGTGTGTGTAACACTCTCGATAGATTGGCGCGGATAGTTTGAATGTACGTGTGGTTACCGTAGAGTTAAAAATGTAAAATGAGATTGCGTATCCTTTTCGATACAATGTCGTTTTATTAACTATATAAAAATCATTACGTCAAAACTTCACGCTGTCGCAGACTTGTGGTTAGTTACTACTACTATTATGTCCTAGAATAATGAAGGTTAGGGAATTAAATATTCCCTAATACGTGCATAGATTCGAGTCGACGGCGGCAGGATTTTCGACACTAGCCTGTCAGGTCGTATTCAGTCGCTGTCTGAAGAAGAATTCTAGAGGCCGGCTGCATTGATCGGTAGTTTTCCGTGGTTTCTTTGATGAACACCAGGCGAATGCCGGAGCAGCACCCTAACAAACGGGCCATGGACCGCGCAGAATTTTTCCTTCTCTACCTTGTCCTATCCTCACCCCTTACACACACTTACACTCACATGCACTACACTACCACACATGCCGGGAGGGAGCTTAGAGCTTGTCCCGGCTGGGGCGGTGCCCCGCTGGTGGGGGATTTCTGGTTGGGGCAAACCCCGGTAGCTGACGGTAGATCGTTGCCGGATCTCGCCATCCAGCGGAGGAAGATCACCGCCACACCCCGATGAAAAATGATGCACCAGAGTTATGGCACTAATGACCTCGGTAGTTTACGTGCCCAGAATCACTAACAGCCAGCCAGCCAACCAACCAACGTGCATAGAATAGTTTTGGAAATCAGGAATGAAGTTTGGAAAATCGTCTAGTTTAATTTGTTCCTGTGATCCTAACTTTCGTGTTTTTTTGTTTTTTTTTTTTTGGTAATATGATAAAATACATAGCTTTCAAAATATTGTGGAGTATTGCATGTATGAAATCAAAAATTGAAAATTGTGAATATGATTTTTGGAAAAGTATGTATAATTGTTGTTAGTAAAACAAATAGAGAATTTTGCACGTTAATGCTGGTTCTACAAGTATCTCTTGGTTCTACAAGTATCTAAAAGTCTACTTTAACGTTAAAACGTGGTAACTCCAAACCGATGGTGGTAACAGTAAGTAAACAAAATGCATTTAGGCACTGTGAAATGTTTTCTTCCTATGGGTGGAATAGTTTTCTCCGTTGCAGTAACCAAGGATCCAGAAAAGAAAACACACAATTGCATGATGCAGTAGACAGTAGCATTTCAAAATAAAATTAGAGTTTAGCGCTGAGTAAGCTATTTCACGGCATATTAAGCCCCCTCCCACGTGCCGTATTACATTCTCTGAGCGAAACTATACTCGTATTCCCCAAGTGGAACTATCCACGCGTATTGCATGCGACAGCGCCTGCGAACGCAGTGGCGACAATGCGAAGCTGCGACCCCAGGGTTATCGCTGCAACTTTGTCGGTGTGCGCGAGACGCGCTTGTTGAAATTCCCAGCTGGACTGTTCCCGACGTAATTTAATTACGCTTCTGCAGTGAGTCTGTGGCGGCGTGGATCGAAACAATTGGTCATTTGATGATCATAAGAGGGAGTAGCTTTCGAAATCTAAGTAAATTACTCGTGTTTTTCTTTTGACCACTGCAGTATTGTGATTTAAATGGATTTTTAGTTTCGTTGTTCTCGTAGTGGTTATCTTCCTTACTGTGGAATATATATGCTAAATGGTATTCCCCGAAGAGTAAAATTTGAGGACGATGCAATTTATTCTCTCCGCTCCGATTTATCGGGTCGTGCAGAAAGAGCTGTCTTGCCTCTGGTCGTGCAGAAACAGGCAGATAGAATTACTAAGTGACCGCCTGGTTTCGGCTTCTCTCTGAAAATATTAAGTTACTTTATGTTGGAGGGAATAGAAAGATAATATTCTGTACACATCCGGAATAGGGAATTCGTTCATATTTTTTCGGGAGAATATTCATTCCTGGTGACTCATTTTCTTTTTATATTAAAATTATTTACAGGATAATGTTAGCTTTGCTATATGCCCTATTAATAAAGAAGTCTTGCTCCTGTTATTTCATTTTATTGCTCATGTCGATTGAGTACCATTTACTGTGTTGCCTACGCTGCGCACCTAGCAGCGAGGGGAGGGGGGATTCTGCAGTAGCTGCTGTTTTTAACCATTAACTTCTCTTTTATTGAGCGACAAGTCAGGGGCAAAAACAGAGAGACCTTTGAAAAAGTGTCATATTACGTCGACAGATACCGAAAGTGGTATTGTGCGGCCTTTGTTGTGGCGGTGCCCCCCCGATACGCACTGTAGCTGCGCGCAAACCACTCCATCGATTGTGGGTGCGAGGCAGGGTGGCAGATAACGGGAAATGTCATCTCGGCGCGTCACGACCTTCAAAGCGCGTTTTGTCATGCCCGGGCTCCGCATCCGTTCGCCCTCATATGCATTCGTTTTTGCGGCATTCGTTCGACGAACAACGTGTACATGTTTATGTGTAGGAGGTTTTGCATATGAATGACTTCAACTAACGCTCTCAATATGGTTGAGGATCGATTGAATTTGTTGTTTGGCGTCAGCATATGCTGGGCGGTATGAATGAGCCTGCAATTCAGAGGTCAGAGAGGGTTGATATTTTTTTGCTGATAGTTTCTATCTAGATTTGTCATGTAGTTGCGAGAGTTTAATAGAGTACTTTGATACATAATTATCTATTCATGATAAAGCATAAAATGCAACACATTTTTTAAAAAAATTGAAATTCCATGTGTGTTTATAACGGTAAAAACAATTTTCAGATTAAATATTTTGGATATTCCAAGATTATCATGTGTTACCATTCTTCTGGAGAACATGATAATCTATGAATTAGTTATATTGAATATATGATGTGATATAGTGAATCAATAAATATAAATTACATTTAATATTAATGCAAGCCAATATTGTTTTTCAAATCTAGTTCCTTAATTAAATAACTTCAAAGAGCGTTCGTTAATGAACGTGAGTTTGAAGTTCTGCTTCCTCTCTCTTGCAAGAAATCACTGAATAGGAGCATATCTCAAATGCAAGAAAAATATAAATGAAAAACGTATCCTTTATATTTACGACAATTAATCAATTTAATGAAATACTCAGATATAAATACATTCTAATTTTTTTATATCTGAGAAGTGAGCGTTTCATTTCGTGCTTGCTTTTTAACTTGTTTTAACGTGATTTATGTATTTTGGCATGTTTCAACTTGTTTCAACATGTAAGTTTCGAAAATGTTAAATATTGACTAATCTTGTTAAGTAAATGCCTTCAAGTATTTTTTTTATTTTATCTTTTTTTGATGCAATGATGTAACCAAATATGTTACATGATGATGTAACCAAATAAGTTACGAAACGTTCTAAACTTTTTCTCAAAATAAATGAAGAGACGAGTATTTCATTAAATTGAATGATTATAAATCTAAGGAATACGTATTTTATTTATCAATAATATCGACAGTCAGTTAGGAGATCTTTTCCATCTTGAAATTCTAGAAGCCAAATGTAAGTTTCATTAGCTATTTACTCTACATTCTCTTGCAGTTTCACTAGTAGGCCATGCAACATTGTGAAATTACAATTCAAATATAATTAAAAATGCATTATTTTTATTATAAGGAATTATTATTATTATTATTATTATTATTATTATTATTATTATTATTATCATCATAAGGAATATATCACATTATTTTCATTAATGTGTCAAGACTTCTAATAGATTTAGTAGTTCTTTCAAACGGAAGTGTAATGTATAATATTGAAAATGTTTATCAATAACACTAGAATGGTTTTACATTTTTAAAATAAACTCTTACTAAATAAGAAAACGAATATTTTGCACGTCTTTTGCTGTCTTCCTCACAATTATTCCTCGGATAGTGGACCTCACACTGTAAGATAATTTTATTATCTATTGAAAATTATGCAGCCAATCACAGTTTTCCTGTTTGATTTTTGTCTACATCGTTGCTTAGTTTTATAATTCCACTGTGCGAGAATATTAACTTTAAGAGAGAGTAAGAAAGCGTATTTGAAATCCTCGCAATGTGGTATAATTTTATCCCAGCCTATTCCCACTCTCTACGGTGGACACATTTCCAAGTTAAAGTCGGTGGCGGCGGCGACGATGGCGACACGAGGTTTCGCAGCCTCCGCGGAGTGGTGGTTGGCAGTGGGCGGCTGCGGTGGAAAGGAAACGGGGAAGTACTGTGCGAGCGGAGAAGTCCGCGAGGAAGAGCGGAATGGGGTCATTCGAAGGATAAACCAACCTTATGCTTGGAATGGAGTACCTACGTGGATGCACTTTTGTTGTACGGAGGTAAAATTTTATATTTGGGTAAAGTAAAGCACACGCGGCTGTAAAATTCTTATCACGTTATCAAAATATAATAACAACTTATATTTTGATAACGTCATAAGAATGCTTACCGCTTTGTTGAAAACAACGGCGCGTAAATTAATGTGGTAAATTGTTAACGATGCAAAATTTGCTCTGAGAATAATAATAAAATGTCTTTTTCGCAGTGTCTGTTAGTCTGCCTCTCGCCACAATGAAATTTGTTTGCCTGTGCTCCAATCACATTTGATGTTCCCGTCTGCGAGAATCAGGAATGTTTTAGACACATTTATACTCCATACTATCCTCGACTATTTTCTCGATAATCTCAGATAACTGGACGAATAGAAAGATGATTAATAAAGAAATTCTTTTTCAATTAATTACGAATTGGAATAGAGTATTTGAATTTGACCTTGCTTAGCGAACGATGTAGTAGGAATGTTTTATTTTAGAAGTTTATGAGAAGCTTTATTAGACCACGTTACATATTTCTTTCATGAAAATGAATATATGTTAGCCTCTTTGTGAAATAAACTAGTCGAGATCCCGACATGTATGACTTTGAGACCTTGTATCCAGGACAACAGATCTTATATCCACAATATGCAGGACGAGGAAAAATTAGTGACATTTTAACGTGAGCGATACTGCAGATTTGCGGTGTTTGGAATTTTATTCATAAAATTTTAATTGAATCGATATTATCTTCAAATTTTGTAGCCTATGATTTACCACTAATAGATAGTTTTTACTTTCTCGTATACGTACGTATACGTATATACGGAGTTATATAGGTAATATAGAGAATGTTATGTAATGCTGCGCGAAAAAACAGCGGATTTTCGGCAGAAAAAATTCACTGCCGGGCCCTGATAACGAGAAATTGAATAAATTCAGTTGCTAAATTATGAGAGAAACGTCCTCTAACACGTGGTGTAGCCAGAATCCCTGTTTTGAGGGTCCTTGATGTCGTAAAAATCATTTGAAAGCAAAACGTCTGCGCCGTCTTCGAACACTACACGCGCCTAAACCATACGTAGGATTTTTTCAAAATTGAAGAAACCCCTTTCCGTCCGGCTTTGGTAGAAGTTTTCAAATTTTGAAAAGCATTCTTTAAACTTTGGGGGTACTTTACATGAAGCTTCCCGGACATTTTCACAATTTTCTCAAAAACGGCTCCAAATTCTTTCTTTGAATTTCTTGAAATAATAGTGAAAATTCACATAAAGATGGCATAGGTCTGATTTTCACGGTTCACTCTGAATATTCGAAAATTGCAAAAGTTTGAATTGTTTCGGCGTCTTTCGGTATTGTATATTAAAATGAATGATAATAATTAGTCGACGGTTCTGAATGCACCTAACAATAAGATTGCAAGAAGTTGTCAGTAAAGGAAGGACGCATAGGCGAGAAAATGTTTGATCTCAAAGCATGTACACGCCGTCGTGAATGACGCACGAGTGAGAGTCCACTGTGCCAATTAAAATGGATTCTTGTATGTACTTTATATCAGTTTTGAATATTTTCTTCGTTATCTTTCAGATTCAATAAAAATTAATGAAAACATATTTTATTTATTACTTGTAATAACTTCAATTTATTTATGTATCTGAAACAAATTAATTAATTAATATTTTAATGTTTTAGTACGACTCAGTGTAAAAAAATCAATGAGTAATAGTAAACTTACATCCCCTACCCCTTTGTAACCCAGCGTAACGCTATCATTAACCCCCTCGCCCTCTTTAGCGTTACGTAATTTATGGACGACCAGTTAAGTGTTGTTAATAATTTCAAAGAATTGTCTCATGGGTTACAGAAGTGTCGGAAAATATACAAGAAATTAATTCTTCGCACAACAGGTCGCAACCTCCAGACCTTTCAATGCTTGCAGGTAAAAAAAGTTCTGTGTCATTTACACTCAAAACTAAAGGTTTTCGAATAAAGCCAACGTAATCGAAACCAATGATGGAATAATCTCATAGTGAAGGAATGCCGTCGAGCCGACCTGTAACACTATAACATCATCAATGGATAGATCACATTTCTCTAGGTTAAATTAGAGATCCTACGTCTGAATCTTCTTCACAATAAGATTTATTAAATAACATGGCCAGTAATGCTGTAATGAATCATACACAACGCAAGCAAAAAGATTAATGTTAAAGATTAATTTTTGCGAGAAAATAATGCGGTGTTAGGGAAGTGTTTCTAGAACAGACCGTGCAGCAGAAATGTACGCAGATGCAGGGGGTTTGCAATTTAAGCTGGAAAGCGGAGCAAGTGATCAGTGATGGGAAAACTGACGAACAAAGCAGGGGCTGCCGCAAAGTTCTGACTCTTCTTTCTCCATCTTTGTAAATCTATTCGAATTCTCACCTCGAGCCAGCGATGGTCGCCACAAACGATGTGGGTGGGGACAGGTGAAGAGAATTGGCAGAATGCGGCACGTGGCCAGAGGCTGCGGTGCGGCAGTTGAAAACACGCGAGTTCCGGAGGTGAGGAAGCGGCAAAGGTAGCTCCAGCGGGGTGGAGCGGGGCGGGGCGGGGCCTTTTAAGTGCGGGGGGGGGGGGGCGCGGGCGTCTTGGTGGCGCCGCGTGATTTAAGGTCAGGGCTGGCAACCCCCCGGGCTTCGCGGCTCCCGGAAGTGGCGCCGTGCCAATGTAGGGGCGCCGCGGAAATGGAAGGGGTGCGCTGGCGGGGGCGGGGGCGGGAGCCGCGCGTGGTGGCAGTAAAGGGTCGCTGAGTGGGTGGGGAGGGGAGAGGGGTGCTTGTAACTGGCGACTCCTTAACATGTAAAGGAAGCAAGAAATGTAATACTGTAGTACAAAAAGTGGTTATCGTACATTTCATTTATAGAAATCAACCCGCAGGGTATGAAATATTAATTTCGATTTTGTATGTATCATTAATTCGTTTATTCCGATTTATATTGTGTTGATTGTCTGGTTCAATTTAGACGGTAAAGAAACTAATCTAATGTGAATTCATAGTTTTTCCAAGGTTATAATGGTGGAGAAAGGAGTAAAAGGAACGGAGAAAAGGGAACAGTTACTCTTTGACGAATGAATTACACAATATTTCAATTGAAGCAAATTACTGAGTTGAAAGATACATTTCACATTCATTTATTGCAATTGAGATTTCTCCATTTTAATTCGTGTTATCAGTGACCGAAGAGTAAATGTTCTCCTCGTCTACTAGTATGTACAGTTGCCTAATTTAAGAATGCTATTCTTTTGAATGTCGGGGATAATTAAAGCACCCCGAACTAGTAACTTCTTCACAATTTCTCAGGAGAGCTAGCTAGTGTGTTGAACATGATTTAAGAAATAAAAATATCAATTCAAATGAATAGATTTCATTTTGTGGTTCAGTTTGGTTGTGTAAAATAATGTGTTGCCCGTTTTTCTCCCTTCTTAAAGTGTGTAGCTTATGTGACAGAAGTTTTTTTAAATTATGGATTTACATTTTCATCCATTTTAGTAAAATGTTTTAAGTTACTTGATTTAACAACTGATTCTTAATATTTGGATTTCCTGTTATAATGTATTAATTTTACGAGGCGTCTATTTATAATAGTTTTATTTTTTGTTTTTGTCATTAATCTTACTTTCATCCAAATAATATCTCTTTAGAACGTGATATCGCACGTCCTTTCTGTACATCAGTGTATTATAAAATGCATTGTGGTGTGGTGCCTTGTGGCAGAGAATCATGTTTCAGCAGCGAATCAAAATAATCTTTCTTTATTATGATACTTTAACTTCTCAATTTTATACGTATATTACGAATATCACAATACAAACGTCTTATCCCGTCAGTTTTTAAATACACTGTATCTTAATACCGTATTTTGCTATATCTGTATCTGTAAAATATGTAGAATCAATGCGCATAAAATATTTTTTTAAATAAAGTATTTGTTCAGATTATATATGCCACCTTCATGAGATATCAACAAAATTTGACTTTCGTGTTTGTTTATTTTTTGTTGTTGTTGTTGTTGTTGTGTTTTTTTTTACCTTCTATATTCCAAGACTGCCGTCTGGTAGTCGCGCTCAATTACGAGTAAGTCGTAGTGGTCTTAATGAATGTTTTGCAAACAACTCACGTGCACCATCATATCACCGAATCATATTCTGCACATCAGTCACCGAAAGGAATTATTTTAGCCCATTGCCTTATCGCAAATCTACAAGTATCCGACTGTTGGGGTGGCAGATTCCCTAGGCGCGCACATGCGTGAAGGGCGTGCCTGCTTTGCGTGTGTCTCGAATACATTAACACAAGTTCATGACAGGTGTGTGTTTTTTACAAAGTAAAATTCGTCACATGATCTGCAGAATTGAATCTGTTCGATAAAATGCAAGTCGTCATTTCACATTGAAGTGTACGAATCAAATTCTGTAACGTTTGTGGAAGATTTACACCCAAACTTCAAAGAGAAAAAAATATATGAAATTACAAAACTTGCGTATTCTTTATACTTTGGCTGCCGTGTTTGTGACCAGGACAAACCATGGGTTGTTCACCAGTGTTGACTCACCTGTACAACGAACCGTAGGTTATGGTTGTATGGAAAGTTCAAATCATTGTCATTCACTATACCAATGTTGTGGAGAATACCAACAACACGTTTTAAGATTTATATATTATTGCTTTTTATAATGATTTTCGAAATTCGCGTGATCGTTTCCTTTGAAATCACCTACTTTCATTCTGGAGGTATGAAAAAAAAAAGTTCCTTAGTGTCATCATTTTCCCCTTTCAGCGAATGGTTCTTTGATATAAACAAAATCATATATTTCTTGTGGGACGAATCTCTCATTAGTTTGACCCATGTTAAAGGGACGAATACTTTTGGTGAACTGACTTGTCGATATTGCCATTATCTATCAGTGGACATGAAAGAGTACCCTGCAATAGATAGTACACATAAAATTTCTGAAAATATCCCTGAGAAAAATACAACCAAAAATACATACCCAAGTTTGTTTTGCCTCGTATCTCAGTTCTTTATGAAAACAACGTTGGTCTATGACAAGTTAAACAACTTAGCCTGCAACATATACTATTAGGCTACTAATGGGCTTCATTTTGCGTTTTTCTGTAAATTGTTAGAGAATAAAAATAAAATCACATCCAGACAAAGGATTTGTTTTGGAGGGCACATTTTGTTTGTAGCAATAGTTGCACAACTTTTTTCTGTAGTCATTTTTATTTTCTATCATTTTAATACTTGTTTCGCCGTAATTTTCATTTTACATGAATATTTAATATGCTTATATTTCTTATACAGTTTTTTTAGAATATCACAATCGCCTTTGATAACTGTGACAATGATATGTGATTACATAACACTTCATCTAGAAATGAAAAAAAAGTGCACTATTTACGGTATAACCTGAATTTGACAACGTAAAACATTGGCTCTTTGCAAGGATACGCTAGTTTCGCAAGAAGATTTATGGAGTAGATATATTGCCATGCTCTTCTTGCTTAAAAATGAAGTGTTTAAAGAGAACAAGGTGTTCAATGAATCGTGAATCCGGGCTTATTTTTATGATCCCAGGTCAAAGTTTGCATTTGCTCTGACTTTCAAAGTGGTATCTAAATAATGCATTTTCATATGCGTCGCAACGTTGTATTTCTGGCATGTGTGGGTTGCATTTTATAAATAATTCTTGTTTCCTGTAAAATAAATTCGTTCGTTATTCCTGACAAGTGATTGTTCTTGAGGTATTTATTATAATTACGTCAAGTTGGTCATTGCCAGAAGATAGTCATATTGGGCATCAGGGTATCCTTTACAGTAAAATGAGACATATGTTTACTGAAGTTTCAAGAATTACTTTTATCATTACAGAAACATTTATACAGACTAATAATTTTTGAGTAGATTATCCACAAACGTTGACGAATCATTGCTGTTTGCATCTTCCGCATCTCCTTTTATTTCCAAACATCGTAAAGTTTTTCTAAATTTTGAATAGTATCTGCCTTCATTTCTGTATTTAATCTCTCCGTATTTGAGAAAATTTCTGAGCATCATGTTCAAAAAGCATCCCGCATGTAAGAAAGTGTGCCGTTCACAACCTCTAACTTCTCACATTTTTGGCTCAATGAAGTAAAAGAACAGCAAGAAAAAGCCTTTATGAAGCGCACAGGACAGTAAAGAAAACTCTCAACACCTCTTCTAGTACGTGTGTAGCCTCGCCTTCTCGCCACCCGGCGGACTGGGGCACATCGCGGCCCTGTGAGCTCTACCCCCCCCTCCGCCGCTTCTTTCATCCCCTCTTCCTCGAACGGCGTCCTGAGGAGGTGCGGCTCTCATCGCCTTACGACGCGTTGTGGAGGTCGCGGGCGTTTGAGAGGTGCTCAGCCATCTTTACGGCGCCGGAGTGAGTGAGAATCGAGCGTATTTCATTCCTTTCCACGGCGCTGATTACGTCGGCATTTGCTTTCGGGCTGTTCGTCGGTAGAGGCTACTTTTCGCTTCGACCCGACTGTTGGGAATTGTTGGGTATCTACGTCGAAATTGGGAGATTCTGGGTTAAGTTCGGGTGTCAGCGATAATATGTATTTGCAGTCATCAAAATATCCGGATGAAGATTCTTTGAAGTGAAGCACTCTGAAAGTCTAAATCTTTTATATCAGAATTCGTAGCTATAATAATGGTACCTAACATTATAATGTAATATCAGGAATAGTGACAATATCCTTCAGAAAGTTATTTTTTTATTGTTGTGGCTGGAGTTCCTTTCAGTGTACAAGAATTATGAAAACCTCACAGTCATGTTCAACACCGGTGCAACAACTGATTTAGAGTTGGATGTATGAAGTTACTAAATGACATGTCTGTTTACCTCATTGGTTTATGGAGATAATACGTGATCGCTATATCTATTCCACTTAACCGGTTTTCCCTGATTTTTCCTTGCTTAATGGACAAGATTCAATGAAATAATTTCAATGTGAAGTTCTACAAAGACTCTTCTCATGATCAGCCGAAGGAACGCCCACATTTCTGCGCCATACCTCTATCTTGCGAGACATTTCACTTCACCTCTCCTTTTATTTCCTCACGCACTACGCCCTCTACACACTTATCCCACGATTCGCGTTTGTCACTTCGCGAGCCTGTTTCCTTTCCTTGTGAGAAACTTCCGTTCTTATGGGTGTGTTTGTTCCTCGCCCGCACCGTATACCCCCCCCCCTGGAAGATAGTGGCGCTCTCCTCGAAAGATCGTCGCGAGGTTACGACGGCGTCTGCCCGCGTCGATGGCAGTCGCGCACGGAGACGCGTTGCGTTGCGTCGCGTCGCAGCGCGAGGGGCGACTTCGCTGGAGCAGCTGGGGCGCGCGTCGTCGTCGTCGTCGTCGTTTTCGTCGTCATGCGCGAATGTGACACATCTCACTAATGAAACGTCCCGCGCAGCCAGTGGCAGCAGTCGCTCCGCCATGAAAGGGCTCTCCGAGATTTGACTTTGACGTCATTCTTGACGGCGTTCTTCGCGCCGGTGCAGCTCTGACGCCTTCGCCGTCGCGTCGCCATAGCCGTCGCCATCGCCGCTGTCGCATTATCATTCCCATCAGAAGTTTGACATCGTCATTGACGGTCTACACGCTGATGTATTTCTGTTGCCTCCGATGCCTTTGCCCTCGCAACTTCCATTGCCACTGCCCATCATCAATTATCGTTTCAATCATCTTACTTTACCGTACTTGACTGCGTTCTATATGCAGTTGCTACTCTGTTGCCTTCGTCGTGAGTTTCGCCGTTGCCTGTGTCATATTGCTCTTTCCATTATTTTGGTTTGCCATCATTGACATATTGCGCTCTCTGCTGATGCCGTCCTGTTGCTTTCGCTGCCTTCGCCATCGCTACAACCGTCGTCATCGCCACTTTTATCGGTCTCCCTGACATCTCTCCCCCAGCCACCACTTCTGTGATATCCGTCGTCATTCTCACCCGAGTCATCCTCTGCCTATTATCCCCAGACGTCGTCATTGCAATTGTCCTTTCTACACTTCTGTATCCATTGTCTTTGCCATCATCACAACCATCGACAGTCTCATAACATGTTAGGTCGTCTGACCTAAAAGACATGTTTTAAAGGCGTTACGTTACCATTAGACTCGGTACAGTTGTAACAGTCTCTCTACCGTTCTCGTGTCCATAACGTTTCAGGTCTCCACAGTACCATCACTGCCATCATCAGCAACATTACCATTACATTTGCAAGCAGCGCCACCACATCAGTCACCATCGTTATCTCACGTAAGCTGCTCTGTACTATGGCCCTGCTCCTGTCCACGCTGGGCCTCCGTTTGGGCATGGATTCAGTGGACGGATGAAAGAGCTGGCGTTAACGAGCCCTGACAAAGCTGGCGAACGCCGGGGGGAACACCTGACAGCCATGTAGTCCAAGTAGATAACAAAATATGTCATATGATCTATGTGCCAGAGTGTAAAACGGGGAACAGGGAAAGGATAAAAATGGAAAAGTGAAGATAACACTTTCTAAATTAGAAACATTTTCGACTCGTAAACGGAACAATAGAATATGCGGAACTATTAAATGATTCCCATGACTGGACAAATGGAAGGCCACAAAAGAATTGAAGAAAATGTTACTTCCTTCGAAACACAAATAACGACGAAAAACTGAAGTAAGGCGAATAAAACACCGCACAAATATTAGAGTCGTGAAATATGAATATTAGTACTTGCTTCATTCTCGCAAATTGAAATTAAATTTTAAGTATATCTCCAATTTTTTATTTAAAAAATAATTAATTACTATGTGTTTCATTTTGGTTTATAATTGTGCAAAAGACACATGTGTACATGAGAAGGGAATACGGAGGAATCAATGTGTTTATTCTCAATATTTGCAAAATTAGGAGAAGAAAGCTTCATCTCTTTTGACAATGATTCGAATCTTTGACAAGAAATTGTTTGTTTCTTGTCAAGTACCGCAAGTCACGTTCGCTAAATGCATCTTCATGCGTACCCTACGTGTACAATCGTGCTGGTTTAATGTTCATACATGATCAATTATCGAAGGTTAAGAGAAATAAGGACTGGAAAACACTACTCACTGTGTGGTGGGCAACACAATATTCTGTCTTCACTAATTCATAATTTTGATAAAAAAAACAAATTACGTAACTTTTCAACTTAATCAACCTTTACTCCAACCCACTTTTCTCATCTGTATACTTTTTCTAGGTCTTTGAGAAAATACTCCGAAATTTTGTTCCAAAACTGGTCAAAGCTGCCTCTTCCACATCACACTCGTCTGAAACTTTCCTTGCCCAAAAGTTTTTCTTCAGTTCTGGTAAGTGGTGGACGTCGCTGTGTGCCCTAACTGAACTGTAATGTGAATGGTTCAACACCTTGAAGCCTTAGTCCTTCACAGCTTTCTTTACAATCTGAATAGCAAGCACAGGTGCATTGTCATGATGTAGCTAAATACTTTGAAATTTCACGCACCGCATCCAACTCGAGTACCTCTCTCCTCAAAACTGTGAGAGATGTCGACTGCATTACAATTACAAAATAGGTATTTGATGTATATATCCCTAAGGAATATTTAACGCGACTGGCATGCAGCTGCAAAAATGCCATTTCCCCAATAATATCATTACGACGAGAAATTATCCACGTCTGCAATTTTCAGCGGACGATTCTGGCATTTAGAAGGTCACGGCCACACTTTTTACCTTTCGACAGTTTTGGTAGCCTTACTGACATCGGCGATAGCAGAATCCAGTTGTTCGATCCAGTTGCGAGGCCCCACCGGAAGAGGTGGCCAGGGCAGCTCTGCCGCCACCAGGAAGGCGTTCGGTCGCGCGGCGCCTCCAAACTCAGTAAATTTTCATCCGCGTGCATTTTTAATAACTCTGGCCGCCCCCCTGGCGACGCTGGGAGGACCTTTTGTTGAAGGGCTGGCCACTCCACAGCACTCAGGGGAGCATTTCGGAGCAGACTTCATTCCAGGCTCAGATCCGGGGTGTACATTGCAATCCGGCTATCTAGTTGACTTCGTGGGACATTGTTTCGCTTGGATTTAAATATCGCTCCAACTTCCAACAAATGAGAAAAATATTGGCATTTTGGTTTTGTGTGAAATAGTTTGGTCAACAATGGTCTCCTTAATTTAATGATGGTAGATAATGTCAAGTAGCATAGAATGTGGACGGCTTTAATGAAATCAAGTGTAAGCCGCGGAAGCTAACGTCTAAGGTATTTGTCTTACCGAACAGCTTTGTAATATTTTAATTCGATCTACGTAACACAATCAGTACTTGTTACTCACTCTCAGCCTTTAATAATAACATTGATGATGATGATGATGATAATGATAATAATAATAATAATAGTAATAATAGTAATAAATAATTATTTGGATTCGATTGGTCAGGTCGGATTTATTAACAAAAATTTCAAGGTCCTGATAAATTTTACAACTTATCATGTATTCATTAAGTACATTAATAATAATGTTTTTATTAGCGACTTCATTCGTTTACCTAGACTCAATTATTCGTTTACTCACACTTGACAATTTTTAACTCGTTCCCTGATCACTAGATTCGCGTATCTTCCAACCGGCCTCTCAAGCGGCTGCCTTCTTATTTCTTGCTTCATCTACACACGTTTTCCCAGCAAGAACGTAATGTGTACAAAGAGACAACAAAAAGAAGTGGCTTGAAAGAAATTTATAGGACAGAATGAAGAGGGCCCAAAGGTCGAGGAGTAAAAGGTAGATCGGTGGATAACGAAGGGCAAGGAACTCCATGGGCTCGGGCCGGAAGGAAGGGTCGCGAGAAACGACCGCTGCGGCTCGGGCACGCTTGGGAGGGACGGCCCGATAGCCTGCACTCAGACGAGGTCTGGCTCCTAGAGCATAGAGTAAAGAATTATACCTCTTCAGTCTATGGCGAGGGTGCCCGAGGCGTCCAGGACAGAGTATAATTATAATTATTTTTATTAAATAATGATTTCTCCATAAAAATTTAAAACGTGAAATTATTGTAGATAATGTTAACCATTTCAATTGTAAGTAATTTTAAAAAGAAAACATTAAAAAATTTAATTGAAAATAAAATTACTTAAATTATGCAAATTTATTGAATTATTATATAAATCATTCTAAAATATTCAAGTTTGAAGGAAAATAGAAAAAAATAACTTCCCAAATGGATTTTAACCTCAGCGCTTAGAACTTCTTAGTCCTGACCACTCGCCCATTTTAATATTTGGATACAGGTTTATAACTAGTTTGTATTCTACCGGGGATTGTGGAAACTGACATATTCTCACAATTTCTCACATCACTAAAAAATTATATTAAGGGGGATGCATAAAATGGTTAAGGATCTAAAAATCGAAAATAGATTGCATTAAGAAAGGGATATCTGGCTTTAATATTCAAGAACAATAAGGCAGTTTGGGAATACGAGAAAGTGAAGTAAATTTGAATTTTCAATTTTAAATATTTTATTTGTTTTTAATGTCATTTATAAATACCATGTTTATACGTTGGCGCGTTGCTTCGTTTTTTTTTAAAATAGCCATTTTTGAGGCAAATGCGTTTTGTAGATATTTGGCATGCACCTATATTAATGTTTTGCTGCTGTGTCTGACGTCACTTCATTTGGCTAGACAGTTTTTAGTGATAATTGATTCAAGTGATGGTTAGTAGAAAATGTCTCGTAATATACGAGAAAGTATGAACTGTTATGGCCCTACAATATTTAATATCTTAAATGTTTATATTTCACATCAGATAATTTTGTTTCTACGCCTATCATATTATTTATGATTTCAGTTTCATTTCATTTTCCTCTTTTCTAAGTCTAACATAATACATAATACTACTTAATACTGTATAATACTTAATAAATGTAACTTGTTGGTCTCTTTACGATCTTCAATGCGTCATTTCTTGGATTTCTATAACTTCATCTTAAAAAAATGTTATTTTCCCGTCTTTTGAACATTTCACATTTTCGTTCAATTTCCCTTTAAATTGCTTGTTAGTCCACCGTCTACAAGATATTAGATGTTTTAAATTTTATTAAATTTACTTTCCTAGAATTCTAAAATATTTATTCTATAAAGTTGTATGACGGAAGGATATGATTGCTGGTATTTTATTACTTACATGAAATAGTTCCTTTTTCACGAAAAATTTAACTAGTAATAATTTGCAGTTGAAGTAATACAGTAGACTTTTATTTAACACCTTTTAATATTTACTTCAACAATAACAATTTAAATACAAATAATTTTAATGATTAGGCATTGTCAGAAGTTATTAAATGCTTTACAAATAATTCATTAAAATGACATTGTAAAACTAGCAAATAGTTAACAATTACATAATGCTCAATTTTACGAAATTACAACATAAATACAAATAAATTATTTGCTGCACAGTTAATTACAAACCTAACAAGAACTTGAATAATGTAGAATTGTTTATACATTGAGTTAATAAATTGAAATAATGAAAGTTTTGAAGTTTTAAAGGATTGTTTTGAAAATACAATTTAATTGGTTTACATTCAACATTTATTTAAAATTTTAATTTTCATGAAAAAACAATACAAATTAATTTCGTACAAAAATGAATCGAGCGCCCGCTGTTGCAGCGTGAAATACTTGAAAATTACCCCACGACTAAGTAATGAGGTAGGCGTCATAGCGCCGTGAATCGCACGGAGCTCGAGCGTCTGAAGAGGATGAAAGAGCTGCTAGAACGACGTGGTGGGGGTTACCACACGAAGGAGGCATTTGGGGCATTTGGGGCCCTGTACGCAATCTGGCAAAATTGTGGAAGCGCAGTTCGTATCTCGCTCTTCGAATGAGGAAATCTGTAGTTCGAAATTCGGCTTCTTCGGGGTCCACACTTGCGTCTTATGTCTTCATGACATCACCATAATTATCATCGTTTGTTATATTATCAACATTATTCATCTACTTATTCAACTCTTAAACTATTAAAGATTAGCTGGAATGCCAGACGATCCACACAAGCTTGGAGGATTGTGGTGGCTGGCAGCCACCACATATATGCATAACATTTTTCTTTGACTAGTTGATTGTAACGCGTGTGTCATTCATGCAATACTCATTCATCTTATGTTTAATACTGCCAATTCATGCGCCTAGTGCAGTTCGTAGAAATGTCTTTCATTTCGTGTCTATCTTGCTCCACCAGCGTAATGGTATATTCCTCCGTATTCAATCTCGCCTGTGAGTTCCCTATCTCTGCGTCATTGGTCTCTGCAATGCAGTCAAACTTTTCCACCCACTGCGTGTCTCTCTCTCCACAACCTCTTGCATTAAAGCGACCAACGTCCCCAAAACGAAAGCTCACTCACTCCCTCATCCACCCTTCCAATGAAATGCGGCACTGCCTTCCTACGCGTTCACATCCATACACATCCATTTACTCGTGCATCTACACACACCTCCCCCGCGACTGCTTTCCAAAGCAACCGTTTCGTCCACTTCCCCGCCCGTCCTTCCACGTTACTCGTGTATTGGCTCGCCCCCGCTCGGTCCGTCGCTGGCTCGTAATTTGGCTACTCGGTCAGCCCTTAGCTACTTTACTCGCTTCACTAGCCTCCTTCCTCGGCCACCTTGCTCTCGGCCACTCGCTCACTCGCCTGCCTTCCTCCTACCGCGCCCTCTCACCCGCCCTTCACCTCTTCACCTCACTCTGCTCTGCTGCTCCTGGCGCCTTCCCCTCCGCCCGCAAGCCTGCGTCACGTGCGCTGGGTTACTCCGCCCGGGGCTACCATGTGCTCTTTGCCCGCATCTTGCCGGAGCCCCTTTGAAGATCCTCGCCCTTTGAACGGAGGGCTAAAAAATGCAAGCCCTCCCCGGGCCGCGCCGCGCCTCTCCACGGAAGCGCTTTCATCTTGAATCACTTGGTCGGCGGTGATGTGGTACGGCCGGGGAAACTTATTGGTCGTACATGCGGTGAGGAACATGTGGAGACGCGTAATGTTGAACGATGGCGCCGCTCCGCGTGCATACACTGCGGTGGCGGCGTGAAAGCTTTTAAAGCAAACAGAAGGAACGCGAGCCAGGGAGTCCATGAGTCAGAGCTGCTTCGGGCGCGGCGGCCATTTCCACGCTGGACTGCCTACGTGACGACAAAAGAAAGGGTTTATTGTTCTTGCCGTGTTTTATTTACTGCGCTTCCTTGTCTTGCAAAAGGGCACACTGCATTCTCTTTTGTGACTAAAGGTGCTCTCTTTCTCTCTTGTTTCAGACTTAAAGCGTGAGGCCACCATCTGCCACATGCTAAAACATCCTCATATAGTCGAGCTCCTTGAGACATACAGCTCGGAAGGAATGTTGTATATGGTCTTCGAATAGTAAGTACATGATTTTAAAAATCTAAGTATTTGTATTTACTACCTTTGCAAAATGTGTGTCGAATTATGATTATGGGCCAATGGGCTGAAGTGTGTGTAGCAAGTAACGTGAGAAACAAAATGAACAGGAATATGCCGTAATGCATAAATTTTTGCAAATCCTGTAATTGTAGACATTTTAATTCGTAGGTTACCTTCATTTTAGAACCTGTTACTGAGAACGTACTTGGAAGAAGAAATATGGACGAAGTTATTATACAGCAATATTTATTTACTAGGTCCTGTGAAACATTTCTGTCACTTTAAACTGGAAAAGTAAAAGACTTCCTGATTCACGTTGTGTGTCCCCTGGCGAGAGTCCAAATGTTGAAACTTTTTGCTTATTTACCTATCGTCCAATTTCCGCTGAGATATGAAAGATTGTTTGAACAGAGTTCGAATTACAGTTTTCAATTCGTGCTCAAGAGAAACTCTAGAAGAATTTTGCTTCTGGGAATCGCCGTGTTTCATAACCTCATTCGGAAAGCGGCATCTAACTTAAATTGGCGTAAATCGAAGCGGAGGCTTCTCTTTGGTGCCGGCGCTCACCTGATATTCCCGCTCGTTAAAAGGAAGTTACAGATTTGGAGCGATAAACACAGCCTCCCAATAGGACGGGGGGGGGGCGTTTCTCGGGAGAGTTCATCGTACCGATAAGAAATGAGGGGGAGTAAGTTGCACTGCTGGAGTATAAAGGTTGTTGTTGGCGCTGTTGAGATGAAGTATACAGCATAATTAAAGTCATAATCTCGGTGAATCGGCAGCAACTGCGTTGTAAAAGGGTGACATGAGGATGAAATCGTCGGATGTGGTGGAAAATCTGCGTAGCGTTTTCCGTATTCTGTTCGATCTCTTCCCGTTTCCCTCTCAGCCCCACGCTGTCTGTCTGTCGGTCTCTCTCCTCTCTCTCTCTCTCCTCTCTCTCTCTCTCTCTCTCTCTCTTCTCTCTCTCTCTCTCTCTCTCTCTCTCTTCTCTCTCTCTCTCTCTCTCTCTCTCTCTCTCTCTCTCTCTCTCTCTCTCTCTCTCTCTCTCTCCTCTCTCTTCTCTTTCTCTTCTCTCTCTCTCTTCTCTCTCTCTTCTCTCTCTCTCTCTTCTCTCTCTCTCTTCTCTCTGTCTCTCTTCTCTCTGTCTCTCTTCTCTCTGTCTCTCTTCTCTCTGTCTCTCTTCTCTCTGTCTCTCTTCTCTCTGTCTCTCTTCTCTCTGTCTCTCTTCTCTCTGTCTCTCTTCTCTCTGTCTCTCTTCTCTCTGTCTCTCTTCTCTCTGTCTCTTCTCTCTCTCTCTCTTCTCTCTCTCTCTCTTCTCTCTCTCTCTTCTCTCTCTCTCTTCTCTCTCTCTCTTCTCTCTCTTCTCTCTCTCTCTCTCTCTCTCTCTCTCTCTTCAGCAGGCTGTCTTTCATAAAGGTAACAGTTGAATATCCGAATGTTTTATATCAGAAGATATGACTAGCTTCGAGTGATGAAAAACGCCAATTTGTGAGTAGCTAGAGGCAGCGCGGTGGGTGGTGAAGGGGATGCAGCAGCAGGGTCTGCACCGACATGCGACCCACAGCTCACATCGGTGGGTGAAAGCGACATTTCAAGATTGCATAATGGTTTCGACAACCTGTATGTTGTATGGAGGCATATAATAAGCAAAATGAATTTGGGGAGGTGCATCAGTCGCTATTTAATACCTTGGAAGAAAAAGAAAGATCAAGACGAAGTCGTGTGTTTATTGTGAGATAGATGGATGCTTTAAGGAAAAGTAGAAGAACATTGACAGTGCACAAAGACTGCTGGGGAAAAGAAAGTAAGGTGGTGGTAAAGGGAGAGTGTGAGACTATGATGGGGCTACTTATGGGCGGGAGGGCGGGGAAAGCATGGTTATTTCATGGAATAAATGTAAGGCTGAAAATGTGACAATGTGGGGTTGCGCGAAGAGATAGGGCTCAGCGAACCAAAGGTGACATGTATTATTTCAAGTGAAGTGAAGAATGGTGAACACGGCGTTGCAGAGTCGATATGAAGAGTTGATATTATGGATGATCGTAGGGATGAGACATCGATGTCGATTTTTTGGAAAAGATGTTTCTATAAAACATCGATTTAGTGCAGCTGATTTTTTTTTATATCGATGTTTAGTGGTCGAAGGTTTTACGTTTTCGATGTTTGTTTGAAAGTCCGATAATATATTTTGTGCAAATTAAACATCAAATAAATGTTAACCTTCATCGAGTAGACTTATCTCACTTCCGAGTGATGCGTCATTGCGCTAGTATTAAAATATACTGCCTTCCCTCGTATTCGCTGGTCGAGAAGAGTTCAAATCGTGTCTTAGGCGTAGGGTCTCCCCCTCTCCCGTCTTTACGTGAGTGCTCAGGCTGTTTCTTTAATTTTTTTGTAAAACGTTCATCTTTTACTTGTTTTGTCAGTTAAATTTAAATACGAATGAATAAAAAAAGTCCACTGTTAAATACAAACCTCACCCGTGAGAACATTCATGTTTGAGGTTATAGATTCAAACACATAGATGGTTTTTGAATGATGTATTATTAACGTGGGTGTTCTAAAATTGAATATCGATGTTCTAAAACATGGATATTTGTGTCGTCGCGTCTATACATTATCAGCGGATGGTGTAAAGAGGGCGCCGTGGCCTGGGGCGTGCCGCGTCCAGCGCCGCCCCGCACCTGCCCCTAAATCACGTGCATTTTTGATGGCGCTGTCCGCGCGCCCCGGGGGACCCGTGCTTTGCGCGGGTTGCGTCGCCGCTCGCGCTGTAAACAATAGCTCCGCGGAGGCGATCCCTTCCCCCCACCCCTCGCCCGCGCCATCGCTCTGTCGCCCGCGAGAATCCGCAAAAATAAATAATACTCGCGCGGAACCACCAGGCTTGGCAGGCCTGTTTGACTGACTGGCGGTTCTTGGAAAAGGTCACGTAGTGTAACGTATTTGAAAGTCGTTCTGTGGATTACTGAGATGGAGATTTTTCTTCTTAAAAATGTTTCATTTTTTTGCCTTGTTCGGTCGTTGTATGAAATTTTGTGTGTGTATATATATATATATATATATATATATATATATATATATATATATATATATATATATATATATTCCAGCATTATAAAAACAGTCTCCGTTTTAAGAAATAGTTAAAAAAGAAAAGATTTTATGGAATAGCTTGACCTCCCCCAAGTCACCTCTCATTCCGAATGTCGCTTGTTTTCAAAATATTTACTTACGCAATAAAGAATTACATTAGAAAGTGGATGCATAATATGCTTTTAGAATAATTCGGTTAAAGGTGAACCCAGTATAATGAAACGGGCACCTCGATTGAGCGGCCGATGAACGTCCTTGTTTTTGTGGAAGAGATTGATTTTTTTTTTCTTAAAACCATGGAAATATTACATATTTTGAACGACCACTTTGCCCTGTTTAAATCACTGAATATTTCTAAGGACAATATAAATGATTATTTTCATCCAAGATTTGATTATTCATCAGTCACGGTATGAAGTGCAGTGTGTTGGGAGTCATGTCCACAAATAGAACGAATAAACCGCCGTGTGAAAAAGAAAGGATTATGCGATTAAAGTGCTCCCGTGCAAAATTCGTCCGATATTTTGGAGTTTACCGCCAAAAACAAAGATGTTCACATACTTACATTCAAATATCAAAATTACAGAATGCACTCGTCCCATATTCTCATCCTCCATTAAGTGGTCATCTGTAGTAACATCTATTGTACTGCAGAAGCAGTAATGACCACTTAAGATAGATTTCACTGCATTATACTTGCACTGATTTTCCAAAAACAATTTTCTTCATTAGTAAGTGATTTTGGTAGAGTATTGCTGTTATTAAAATTTTTGTACCTCTCATGACATGACAGTGGATCGTAATCAAATCCATAGTATAGACACGCTAGTCACTGTTCTATAATTCATTTGCGGAGAACCTGCAAGGTGTTTTTTAACATTGAAAAATATTGAATTCATCAAAATTGCTCAACAATTTAAAAGATAATTTGTGGAAAAACTTGTTGGAAAAATTATTGTTAGGTTGGTATTATTGTATTGTTAGGTACAATAACGAAATATGTCCGTGGAGAATGTCGTATATCAATTTTTGAAATTGGTAAATTGACTCTTGTTGAAAAGTGATCTGTTCCGAAACTGTTCTATAGGTAAAAAATGCCTAATAATTACATCAGTCGTCCATCTTGATTGGCAGAGTTTAGGCAAGTGCATTCGCTGTAAATAATGAAAAAAAAACTTGAATTATTATATTGATTTATGTGTATTTATTAAAATTATAATTAATAATGATATAACCATTTTTGATAAGTATTCAAATATATTTTATTATATAGTTTCACTACTTTTTGTTGAATTTGAAAAATGTTTTGTGGCTGAACGTACTGCTTGATTCGTTCCCTGCTTAGCTAACCTAACGAGATGCTACCCCGATATTGATAATCAATAATTCGATTCCATTAGCCTTCATTAGAAAGGTCATGTGGATATCAACACACCGATTTTCCGTATCCCCCAACGTTCGACCAATCATGGCTGCGGGATGGCAGTTACACGTAATGGATATTAACGACGGGACGTTTCCCAGGTTTTGTTTGGGGGACGAGAGAATAGAACGAATTTGCTGTGCTTTCGACAGCTGAATTGGTAGTTTCAACGCAAATAGTTATTAAGTAAATGGAATCATTTATTTGTAATAATTTGCTTATTCTTTCAAAGCATTTGTCGAAAATTTGGGGAAAGTTAGCTCATATCTGCTGATTTATGATGGAGCATTATTTTTTTCGTTAAATATTTTATTTTAACTGTTTTTTCGTTCGCCCTCTGTTCCATTTTGTGTTCTTTTGGGCTACAAACAATAGACGATGAAGTTGGTTCGCGCCGGTTATGTCAAGGCATGCCTAGTAAATTTGCACGCTGAAGTACAACTCGGCCATTTAACTTTCGGAGTGGTTGAAAAATGACTGAAATGTTGTGGGTATTATTTCTGAAGATAAAGTGCAGTAGTGAATCCCATAGACATAATATTATAGTGGCAATCGACTTATCTCTTTGAAGCCGGGCGATTGCGTCCACATCTTTTATTTTATTCATTTAAGTAAAAAACACAATTGGATTATGTACCACGATGTTTGTGAGGTTGGATAAGAGCTAAGGGGAAATGTCCTGAAGGAAAGCCAGCGAATGTTTTTAGCATTTGATGTTTGTGGGTGTACCGAACGATCTATCAATTATACTTGAAGTATAATTATATTCAATAAGAGATAGTAAGAATCAATTATATATCAATTATACGTCAAGCTCGGATAATTTAGCCAGTATTACTTTAAAGTGTAATATGTTTGTTTGCCAGCGTGAGTTATTGTACCTAGCTTTTCAGCTAGGTCGAATTCAGTCGCTGTCTGGAGGAGATTTCTAGCGGCCGGCTGCTCTGATCGGTAGTTTTCCGTGGTTTCTCCGATCAACACCAGGCGAATGCCGGATCAGTACCTTACCAAACGGGCCACGGACCGCGCGCGATCTATCCTTACACTTCCTTGTTCTATCCTCTCCCCTTACACACACACACACACACACACACACACACACACACACACTAACATGCACTACACTGCCACATATTCCGGGTGACCGGTCGGGAGCTTAGAGCTTGTCCCGGCTGGGGCGGTGCCCCGCTGTTGGGAGAGTCCTGGTTAGGGGGAAGCCCCACTAGCCGACGGTAGGTCGGCGCCGGATCTCGCCATCCAGTGGGGGAAGATCACCACCATCTCCCGAGAAAAAACATGCACTACACTAACGGGACTAATGACCGAAGCAGTTGATGCGCCCGGAAACACGAAAAAATCAATCAATCAATCAATGAAGCTTCAGGCCAAGACTAGGAGGAATCGTGAAGGAATGCAGAACACGTGGAAACTATACAACAAGGAGGAAATGAGAATTAGGATTCACAGATACGCTAGAGAAACGAGAGGTCCTGCAAAGGAAATGGGGAAAAATGCAGCGCAAAAAGACGTAGAATTAGGGAAGGTAGAATATAAATACTAGATGAAAGACGATTCGAGAACGAGAGGGCGGGGGAATGAAGGGCCAGGAACGAAAAAAACACGTGAGAAAGAACGTAGAAATGTTCGCAAGAAAGACGAGGCCGGCGCCCGGAAAGTGGGGGGGGGGGGCAGCGTGAATGTGCGCCAGCGCCGGGGCGTCGCCCCTTGATGGATGCCTCATCATCGCTCTTCATTCCCTCCCCCTCATTGTCGGTAGCTCCGCCCTCCATTACCGCGTTTTTTAGTTACATCTCATCTTGACGCGCGACCGACTGTCCAATCTCATTGACGAACGGTGCGACAAGCTGAAAGGGAAAAAGGGAATGTTTCGACTTTTTCTCAGACGTTCCAGCTAGCTAGATTTACAAATAACTTTTTCGTTTTTTCTTTCATTCGTGTTATTGAGAGGCGTCGTTTCATGTAATGTCCATCCATGAACTCTTCTAGCGCAGTTCTTTCTTTTTGGGTGGGAGGGAGGGAGGAAGGGAGGAAGGGCTCGAAGTGCGCATCACACACGACTCGGTCGGATTCGACGTTTTAGAGATGATACTTGGTAAATACGTCTGGAATAAGATGTAGTTGCACCGTTCCGAAGATTACCGATATATATATATATATATATATATATATATATATATATATATATATATATATATATATATATATATATATATAATATATATGTGTGTGTGTTATTTTTTGGTGGTACTTTATATGAAGTTCTTGTGACATTTTCAAAAATGTCTAGAAAAAGTCCGCAAAAAAAGGTTTGCTGGGATAGAAGGAACTGCATTTATAAAAATGGAATAGTTGGTTTTTTATTCAAATCTAAGCAATTTTTCAACTTTAAATTTCAAATTTATTCTCGAACGTGTCATACACTTACAGTGTTAAATCTAGAGATTTCTTTCTTGAAATAATTTATTTCTAAATTATGACCTTCAAAATGCTCTTTTTCTTTTTAATAATGAGTATTGTTGAGTAATAATTAGTGGCCCTAGGAGGAGGAAAAGCTTCGATATGCTGCGCATTCCCACTTGTTCATTTATCACTTTCATTCCTATTGAAGAACCTATCCAGCACTCTTTTCGTTGAGAATAAAAAAATAAAAGGTTATGACAATGAATTTACTACATATACATACATGCATATTTGTTCTAGGTAATCTCGAGTTTATTATATTGTTAATAAATGCATTTAGAGGTGAGAAAGTGTATTTGATGCGTACATTGATATGAACATGTCCATCTTTTACGACTCCGGGTATTGTGCAATCAACTTCATTTTCGAAGAGTTCCCGTGTCGTTTTAAAATGAATGATTATAAATAATTACAGCTTCTCAACAGTAATACATTACGTTGCTGCTTTCTAAAATAAAAAAAAAATAGATCGCGCTAAACTTCCTTATACTTGCGTGCGCGCTTTCTCGTTTCCGTGCCTTAAAAGTGCGTTCTGTGTTTTACATGAGTTTGCGTTCTCCAAGTTTTCTCATTATTTTATATTCGCTTTTGTTTGAGGAAGTAACGTATAATTACCCCTTCCGTACTGCAGATAGCTTCTAATTGCGCCTCGAACTTCACGGGGCGCAGTGAAGAAGCGGCGCCCGTAACGATGGGCGCAGGGGTTGGAAGTGGCCCGGCCCGGCTCGGCGCCCGCCAGGACGGGCGTCAGGAGGGCAGAGGGTGCGAAGTTGCGGAGAGGGGCGGGGAGGCGGCTGCGAGCCGCCGGGCGCTGGACGAAAACCACCTTGGTAATTGAAGGGGTGTGGATGAGCGGGAAGCCCTGATAGGCTGAAAGGACTCTATTGGGGAAGGGAACGGTGGTGTTTTCTGCGAGTTAGAGTGCAAGAGAGGAGGAATTTGAGAGAGAGAGGGGGAGAAAGGCTAGGTAGCCAAGGCAGAACAAGAGCGACGCGGTAGCTGAGTAGTAGCGGAGCGAGAACACTGTATAGAGAAGTGAGAGGTTTCATGGGAGGCGAAAAAGGAATAGCAAGTTGACCCTATGGATGTGGGAGTGGGGAAGAGCTATAATTGACACTACGGAAGGCGACGGGAAACCGGGGTAGAGACGCAAGACGCCGGCATTATAATCTAAGACTTCAAAAAACATATTTGTCTCAGCACCTTTTTAAGAAATACTTCTAATATTGAGTAATTTCCAGGTAACGTGTTGCAATAGCATTTTAACATAGTTTTACCAGTCTTTATTGCTAAACACGTTTAACAACTTCCAATATGCAAATATGCTGGTAAGTTGTGTGGACTAGTTAGGATACGGAAAAATTCAACAGATTTCCGCGTGGTTGATGGAATTATTAGGCTTACTTTTGGGTAAAGAGCTTCACTTCTTTTCTGTAGGAGAACTTTAATGCATACTGTAGTCATGGAATGTGCATTTGTGTATTATTTTTTTGTTCCTTTTTGGTAAGTTATCAGGTGTTTCGTTTCTACCATTCGCACAGTGTGAAGGTATTTATTAAAAACGCCCTTGTTTTTCTTTTTGTAGTTCACATAATGATTTTCCAAACTAAAATGATAACAAAGTAATGGTATGAAACGAATCTGCGAATTGTTAGGCTTTTTACGTGTCATATCAAATAATTGAAGTCAGAAATAACTAGTAGTGCTAAAACAGCACGTACTTCCACTCCCGTACTTTCACGCAAAATTACGCAGAAAGTACTCAAATTTTCGAAAAATTGTACACGACGTTATTTCAAAGTCTATCTTTAAGGAACAAATTTCACTAAGAGAAAAATCTCTATCTTTAATATTTTAGTTGTTGGAAGACTCGGAAAAAATTGAACTTTTGCAAATTCCGAAAAATTAGGATTTTCAACGAACGTGAGACCTGAACCATTCTCTTAAATGTTCTTCACACTATCCAACAAAAAAAATAATCAAAAACGTTGGAGGCATTTTTTTTAAATTTGGAAAATGTCCGAGGGGCTTCATGAAAAGTACCCCCAAAATTAAAATATCGGTTTCAATTTCAAGGGGCCGCGATATCAGCCAGATCAATAAGGGAATATAAATTTTGGAGAAAATCAGCAGAACGGTTTAGCCGCTAGCGTTGTTCACGGATGGACGGACAGACTGCCTTTTTTGCCGTCAATCGATTTTTCTGTATCAAGAACCCACAAAACATGGATTCTGGGTACACTAAGTGTTAGAGGATTTTTTTCTAAGTTTAACAACTGCATTTATCCACTTATTAAGAGGTTTTCTGACGAAAATTCGCCGAAATTCTTTGGCGCAGCATTACATAACTTTCTCTCTTCTCTGTAGCAATAACGTACCAGAATGCTCAGTACCAGAATAATGTGCACGTTAACTTCCATATGTATACATTTTATGTACAGCACAGCGCACAGTTCATAGGAGGTCGCGTGTATCATCAATATGATGAGTTTCTCCATTTGTGTATAACTTTTATGCAGGTTTCTTGCTTTTTCCAATAACGCGGACTTCGCCCTCGAAGGGTCAAACTAAACAATATTAGTTTCTGTAAATTTCTATAGATGACATCACAATAGAAGTTTATTTATTTCATGATTATTTCAACTCACATAAGATGTTTCTTACGTAAAACGTTATCCTTCATCACTTTTTATATTAAATTAATATAAATTATGTGATGGTAGCCGAGACCTTATGGTAATCCATTATAGATATGGGGATAAAATAATTTATTGTTGTGGTTGATTATCCCCATAGCTAAATTAATATTTTCAACAGTTTTTAATTCTGAATAGTTTCTTTTTAAATGTTAATTTCTATACTATCAAATGTGCATAATTACTGTATTCGTGGATTAAAATATATAAAGATCCCCCTGTAGGTCCTGTGTATAACTATTATACACACTCCCAAAGCCACAAAACTATGATACAAACTCCCACAAAACTTCAGTATACACATGGTAGTTAGTGTTAATTCCTTAAAGATTTTCATTATTCACAGTGTGTAATTCAGTTCGTTTCCACTTATTTTAATAATAGTTTTCCTTTCTCATCTGTAAACTACCATTACTTTTGTAATGAAATTTCGTTTAATTTTAATTATGTCCGATCTTCTGTACCAACGTCGACGTGACGGAACAACAGTGGATCGAGGTATGTCGCTAAGGGAATGCCAGGAAAGTGATTGTCAGTACTTATTTATTCATCGCTTGCATTTTCCTCACACAGTGCGTTACTCAAAAGAGGCTGTAGTTGTGCCTGATATATGCAATACCTTTTCAGGGGCCAAATGTAAAAATGTGAAAATAATTTCAAATTTTTGTTTGACAAGTTAAGTAAAGGGTAAAAGTTTGACAAGTTAAGTAAAGTAAAAAAAATTAACCAAAGGAGAATGTTTTGCGGAGATGACATTATCATAAATATTTCTGAACGTGTGTTATAAAAAGTTGAATATATCACATAAAGTATTTGACTGCCGGCAAATTTGTCATGACGTAAAATTGCATTGCATTGCTATTCTCAACATGTCTCAACGATTTTTTTACCTAGTTTGGAACATCTGAAGGTTGGGGGAAGAATGGATAAATGGGAAGAATCATTGCCATTTTGAGAGGGTAGAAAATGAAAAGAATGGCTTGATCAGAGAGACAAAAAAGACAGTAAGAGTAAGAAAGCAAGAGAACAGTAAAAATGTTGGCAATAAGAGAATAAAGAAGAAGTTACACAGACTAAGGAACATCGGATAGCTTAACAGCGAACGTGCGGATTTATTAGAATATTGCATAAATGTTGCAGAAGTCCAATATTCCTGCGTACGTGGAACGTCAGTTCGGTAGTAATGATTTCCAATATGTTGCAGTTGAATTGCCGTTTTGGACCTCATGTTCATGAGTCGAAGGTATCGTACCTGGTCATGTCTGGGCAGACGATTATTGGTGACATGGAGTGGTCATCATTGTACTGAAAGAATCACACAGTAATGAAGAAATTATTGGATCAATTACGTACAATAAAATCATATTCGCATTTCATATAATTACGAAATACAAACATCGTGTTGTGGCACAATTTTCAATTCTAATATAAAATGTGACATTGCTTAATAAAATGATATTGCTTGAAAATCTCATCGTAGTGCGACATTTTCTCTGATCTGTTTTTAATAATACATTTACACTGCTTTTCACCATTCTGTTGCGTTCCTCATTCTTGTTAAGAAAATTGCGGCGACACAGTAGGACGTGCTAACAGGTCTTATGATCAAGAAAGTGATACGAAAGTTAAGAGCAAAATTGAAGTACATCAGTTTAAGTATTGATCGTTAATGTTTGAAATTCACGAGAAAGAACAAAAGTGACTATTTGCTTCTAACTTAATGCATAATTTAATTAATTTTTTAATGTAAGTAATGCATAAAAGCACTTTGACTGATTTTATGTCTGAAATAGTTTTTTGTGTTCTAGCATTATAAGCAACCTTTTTTGTTGCAAAAAATCGTGCGTAAAGTAGTATTTATGGCACAGATTATGACGTATACGAACGACACGAATAATTGCGGCGTCACACATTCAGCCATTCACAGCGAGCGAATCGTAGTGCTGGCGGTAAGCCACCCAACCGACGACAGTTTTTACCCACAGATGTCAAATACCCGTGGCGACGTAATGAAGTTGTATCGAAACATTAGATTTGTTTATCTTATAAATGTATAATGCTGTTATATAAAAAATAACTTTTGCAACTCCTTTATAAAGCTGCTTTCTTGCATTGGAACGAAATTTGAAAATTCGTTACTAACCTCTCTCGCTTTCAAAATGTATACTTACGCATTAAAGCTAGATATTATAAACTAGGACCATATTATATTTTGAGACAACCTTGCGTTTTTAATGTTAGGGATCAGTTGTGTTACAGTGAATCATAAGCATCCTCGAACGTATTCTTTAAAACGTGGAGAAAAATATAGACAAATCCAAACTAAAAGGCAAATGCTCTCAGTGACTACTCCTCATATCCTGGGACGCCGCACTCCTTTCTATCCGCCTCGTGCTCGCAAAGGCACCGAGAAGAGCGGCTGGCGTACGCGCGAAGGAGCGGCGAGCAGAGGGAGGAAGGGGTCAAATGCACACGCGACCGCTCTCCTTGTGCTTCCTTGCGGGCCAGCTAATGCGAGGTACTTCGGAACGGCTATCTTCTCTCAACCTCGGAAGTTTTGTGGTTCTCAAAGAGGACAAAGGATGTAGTCCCTCGGCGTTTCGTTTGCGCTGTGCCGTAGCAGTTTACCTACTTCACTTTAATGACGTACTCCTTAATGAAGTTGAGTATGTATCTAATTTCATCTGTGGATGATATTTGCAGGGTTTCAGGAAGAAAACTATATTTGAAGTTCCCAGCTACCAAAGTGATGTAATGCACTGCCCATTTAGATGCGCATTTCTCTTTCTCGCTTTTAAGTACATCCACATAGTTTTAACGCAAAATAAACCTAACGTTCGGGCGTTCCCAAAATATTTACTTGTTATTTATGAACGTAATTATAAGATCTGTAGTATATCAACTTTAATATAAAAAGAAAACTTTTGGATAGAGCTATAATGTATTTGCAAACAATTTAATGAATACAATTAGATTTTAATTATGAGTTAATTGGATGTATCTTACTCAGAGGATTTACTCACTAATAATGGAGTTTGTACTGGAATGAGCAGAAGGTTGTGTCTACGGTACCGGAAAACATGATTAAATATTGAATTCAATTTTCTGGTTTATACTCAAACGCAAATTAACTTACGCTTCGCTTTTCTTTTGGTGACTGCCGCTAATTTGAACAGGAAGGTGTAAATAAGCTAGGGTCCGGATTATGAATGAATTTTGAATTCAGTTGTGAAGACGGAAATTGCTTCTCATTATTTTGACTGCTTCTTCTCACTCATTAGAATATTCTATATGATGGAAATGATAGTAGTATAATTTTCAAGAGAATTCGGCATTAATTTATAAATTCGCACTTCCATTATGTGATTGCCCGAAATAGTATTTCTAGATGGGATATTTGACATGGACTACAAACGATATGCCACGTATATCATGCACAGAGATTTCTTAATACTTCGAAAACTTTTCGTATAACTTTTTAAATCGTATTTATATGTAGAATGAATTTTGTAGGCAAATCTTATATTAGGGTTTAAGAAAAATATTTTTCGCAGTTATCTTCATATGCTATTACATACTCGTATTTCAGTGAATCGTAAAAAATTCACAAGTTAATTAATTTTAGTTTGATTACTTTTAATTAGTAATTTTTTATTGTATTTCATTATTATATTTATATCTGTGTTTATCTACGTTTATTATATAATAAATTGGTATACCAATTTCAGAAGAAATTTTACTAAAGGAGCTAAATGTAAAATTATTTCTTTCAACTGGGAGAGTTATTGAATGATAGGTTCAAAAGAACTTCAAACATTGAGAAGAGGCAAGGGAGGAGGAACTATTGAAAATAATCTAAAAGGTATAAGACATCTCAATGGGTATTGAACCGCATTTTTCGTTGATGGGTATTGAATGGGTATTGAACCGCATTTTTCGTACGTTTAACTAAATAATAGTGCAATACAGTTTCTTGAAATAGATTTTTTCGAAAGTAAATTACAGTAAACATTTTTACTTGTAATATAACTGGTGTTATTCAAAAAGAATGAATGGATTTTGAAAACCAATTTTTAAATTAACAAACACCCTCTCAAAATATCTCAAATGTGATTCAAAAGAGCGAGTTTCTGAGTTTAGAATAGTCGCTAGAAGAGCGCTCCAGATGTCGCGGCTCGATGGAGCGCACCCCTCCAAGTCACGTGCTTTTAGGAGCTCAGAACGGCGACATGGCAGAAGGTGCGCTGCGATCGTCGAATTCTGTCACAATACAGCGGACTCGTCGAAGCAAATTTAACTACAATACGCTTTTAACGAATAACATATGCCGATGTTTTCGTCACAATATAAGGTCAGTTCATGGCTGCGCAAAGAAAAGATCTTTACGGCCGCTAGTTTGGGAGGAAAATGAATCTGGGTGGCGTTTTAACATAGTCCTCGGAAACACCCACTCGAGGTATTCGAGTAGCTCTTATTGACTCAACGTATTATTTGGCGTGTTTTACAAAGACATCTACACACGAAGTCGTGCTGATTACATCTTGAATAGGCGCTTCCACGTGATCACAAAATTCCATCCACCTCCATTTGTAAAGGGATTCTGGAGATAATTGACAACGCATGCCCACAATCATCCAGAGTTCTCTTCTGACGACTATTTAAAACTTAGGAACTGGCTCTTTTGAACGGCATGCGACTCGTATCAAGAAGTTACTTCAGAATTGAGAAGTAGGACTTGGATGTTGGTTCGTTCTTTTTTAGTAACACAAAGAAAGGGAGAGTACAAAATACATAATATAAAAAATATGGGTACTTACATAATCCTTTTTCTTGTATTGAAGGTGATTTATCGAGAGATAAGGCAAATTTGTGAAGATAACGTAGCATCTAACAAGTTTACTGTAAATCCAGAAACATTTTCCTAGGCTTCACTCATAGTTCCTTACGTCATTTCAGCTTCATATCGATAGCATGTATAGACATCTGTCGGTTTATTAAATCACTTAAATTTTGTTTTTTTATTTATTTTACTTATTTATTTTTTATTTTACGTCAAAAAACAGTTAAAAACTGCGTATGACGTGCTATGGGAAAAAGTGAATTGTGTGCACATTTTCAAAAATTCTGTGATCCCTACACTAAGTCATATACTACTTAAATTTTGAATTTTTGAAAGGGAGAAAAAACTCCCATGTAATAAAATCTATTTTCAAGGATAAACAAGCAATAAATTTTGAATTTTGAAAGGGAGAAAAAAAAACAAAAAAACTCCCATGTAAAAAAATCTATTTTCAAGGGTAAATAAGCAATAAATTTTGAATTTTGAAAGGGAGAAAAAAACAACAAAAAAAAACTCCCATGTAATAAAATCTATTTTCAAAGATAAATAAGCAATAAATTTTGGCTCTTATTACTTCCTGCCGCGACAACATGGAAACGATAATTTGAATAATTGTATTTCCCACTGAATTCTAGAAGACGTGCACAGAAAATGAAGTTACATTTATGTCCAGAAGCAAAACAAGGGGCCATCTCAGCATTTGCTCAATGGATCAAGGAAACTGGACGAAAAACCTGATCGAGATGGGGGTCATTGACCCGGAGGCTGTAGTACAATACTTGTTACAGGTTGTTTATACACATTTGTACAGTCCAAATGGTAAATAATGCATTATGTATCATTGTTAAAATTAATGTTACTGTTCTTGTGATGCTCAGTATAGTCTCTAATTGTATAGAAACAGTTATGCAGCAGAAACGATTTCACTTGGGATTTAAACTTTTCTATTGAATTTAATCGTTTAATGTCATCTGGCAAAGTGTTGTAAAATAATGTACATGTATTGTATGTGAATTTTTTGTAATGAGCTGTTGATACTGTCACCTGATGAATATGATTTCTACATCGAGTGTTATAGTAATAGACTTCGGCATTTTCTGAAAATATATTCCCGCCCTTAAGCAAGTCATTTTTTACAAAAACCACTGATTCGTAAATAAAAGACACGGTAATGGTAGAATTCCTAGATTAATGAAGAGAGGCTTACATGAATCACGTGGGTGGGATTTGGTTATTATTCGTACAATTCGTTTTTGTAATCTAAAAGTCTGGGAGCTATAAGATGTATTTCCCCAGAATATTATGCCATATCTCAGGCGGGAATGAACATTCGCGAAGTATACACAACGAGCAGTATGAAGGCTGACTGAATTTGCAAGAAGTCTGAACGCGTAGCATAATGAACTTAATTTTGTGTTCAATTCATTTAAATGGACATTCCATTTAAGGTTTGACTGAATTGAGAGACCTAAAAATTTTGTTGCCTTAACATCAGTCAATGGTACACTATTCATTTTCAATGGAGCACAGAATTGTTTATTTGATATGGAAAACTGCATTAAAACCGTTTTCTTTTCGTTTACTATTAATTTGTTATTTCGGAACCAATTTGAAAGATCTGATATTGTACTATTTACGGTTTTACTATTTTGTTTTTCATGCTGTCTTCATTGTTCAAATCTTTGATTTAGTGACTTGATTCTACTGCTACAACTAATAAATCAAATGACTCATAGCAAATCTCCATAAAATCCTAAACGAGATAATCCTCGACCGCTCACTCATCGCATTCACACTTCTCCTGCCTACGCACACGAGTAGGCATGCCAGACTACCACATGGGAAGCCAGATAGCTGCACACCCAGTGCGCCGCCCGAGCGCCATGCCACCAGGGAGCAGGCAGGGCCGCGGGCGGGATCCGCAGCCGAGCGTAAACCTCAACTCCACTCCTCTCATCCTCTCTCTCTCTCCCTCTCCGCGGGGGCGTGGCGGGCAGCTGTGCGACCGCCGCGGCGTGTGCGGCGACGCGTCCGTCTCCGGGAAGTCCGCCTCCAATCGCGCTTCGCCCTTTAATTGGCGGCTTCCGCTTTTACGTGCAAATCCTCGCAAGCGCAGCACCGCATACGCGCCCCGCCCCCCCCCCCCCCCCCCCCCCCCCCCCCCCCCCCCCCCCCCCCCCCCCCCCCCCCCCCCCCCCCCCCCCCGCCACCGCGCCCTCCCCCGCCTCCCCCGCCTCCCCGCCTCCCCGCCACCGCGCTCCCCGCCTCCCCCGCCTCCCCGCCTCCCCGCCACCGCGCCTCCCCGCCTCCCCGCCTCCCCGCCTCCCCGCCTCCCCGCCTCCCCGCCTCCCCGCCTCCCCGCCTCCCCGCCTCCCCGCCTCCCCGCCACCGCGCCTCCCCGCCTCCCCGCCACCGCGCCTCCCCGCCTTCCCGCCTTCCCGCCTTCCCGCCTTCCCACCTTCCCGCACCCCGCACCCCGTGCACATTTCATTTTTAGGGATGTCGCATTTACCAAAGAAAATCGGACACTTTTAATAGCACTACTAAGAGTATAGTGCTAAGAGTATTTATAGTAGATTATTTAGTCTTGATTTTCTTATAAATTATTATCTAGAAATGAACGTACAAAAAAAACAGCTTTTCGCAGCAAGCAAAATAACTTTTCGTTACGTTGCACCCGGGAAAAAGTAATGAAATTTATATTGTATTTTAATTGAGTATTACGAATAGCTGTGAAAACATTAAGATATTGCGAATATTTGACTACATATTTATTACAGCTTTGAGGGGAAAAACTGCTGAGGCGATTCGTTTCGTTAACGGAGAAAAGAGCTGACCATTGGCAATGAATGAAATACATCTTATTAATACCACGAAGAACCATCGTCCTCTTGGAATCTACTTCCATTTTTTTTTTTTTTTTTTTTGTAAGCCTGTCTGTTCGTTAAACATGTTTGCCAACAGGAGGAAGGTGACTTGGGTCCTGATTTTAAATCCACCTCTATGTTCCATTCTGTGCCGATCTCTTAGCAAACAGTTTCCCAAATTATTAATTATTGGGACGCGCGGCGAGGGTTTCTGACAGTTGAGATTGGGGAGGAGGAGACGGGAAAGAGTAAATGAGAATGGTGAGTTCTGAGAAGGTCTGGTAGGAGATATTGAGTCCAGTGGTAAGACGATTAGTGCCAAACGGTCGAACCGACCTGGAAGTACTTAAAATATTATAAACCAAAAAGCGAATATTTTCTCTTTCCACCCAGACAGAAAATTAATTAAAACACTAAAAATATTACAATCGCCTTGGGTTTTGGAAACAACTTGACTTATTTATTGAATATAATTGCATAACAACAATGCCTCTTAACATCTAATTTGTTTTTCTAGATTTGTGTGTTTCGTTTAAAACTTCAATTACACTGAACTAGAAAGTTTGCAATTCGATATCCTTCGTAACTTGTATTCAAATTTTATTTCTGTGTTTTTCCATGTAAAGTGATGAAAATTAAGTTATAAATTGAAATCTGTTCTCTTGCTATCAAACCATCATTAAAATCATCACTGAAGGGAAAAAAGAGTTTATTTATAACGATGTAACTTAATGTATTTTTCTTTATTTGGAGCGATAATTACGTAATATTCTGTGGTCATTCTCTTAGAAGTAAAGCGATCTTTTACTTCACGAAACTGTATTTATTATTTATTTGATTCTATGCAGATAAATGTTCTCATTGATACTTCGAATGTAAAGAAATTTGCCTACGTTGGGTAAGCCCTCGGCCGCCAATCTCCTTTCATGCGAATTTATTCAATTCATGAATTAACTGCAATTCCCTTAATGTGAAATTTCACGCTTCACATATCAAAAAAACTTCACTGCGAACCGGCGGACATCCACTCTTATCGCCGGTGTTTAACGTGTGGCGCTGTAAACGATGTCTGTTCTCTCACGTGGAAAGCTGTGAACAAATTTGATATATCGCCTTTACACATCGGCGTCAATTTCAAGTTACGGTCTCCCTTTGGCACTTGTGTTAGTACTCCTCCTCCTCACTGACCGAAATAAACCTTCGAAGAAGAAAACTGTGTTTCGAGTTCTGCAGTTATAAATTGCAGAACTGAAAATCTGAGGTAAACCGCCAGTAGCTAATACGGCACGTGTCGGAGTCCTTGGGGAGAAAATCCAGTTTCCGTCCGCTCTGACAAATGGAGCGAATCCCATTTACTCAATGTTATCGCAGTTTTCACCGACTATGTGGCAATTTATTGCAACTGCCTCTGAATAAGTGGCACAATTTTAAATGGCCCTTTACCGTTAGTTGTACTGAATGAAAAGAACATTGTTACTGACGTAATGTTTTGAATGTAATGCTTTCAATGTAGGAACAAAGTTCTTAATATTCTTTCACACTGCATCTGATTCACCTTCACAATACAATTCAGTCTTGGTGATTGAGGGATTTTTTGAACTTCTAACAAAAGGTTAAAGGAGAGCTTTCAAACAAGGGGGAATCGATTATCATGGAATGTCTTGTGGTTGATTTAACATTTATCTCTTCAGATAACAAAGCAAGGAAATCGAGCAGGCTCTATTTCTCAGGCATTTAGTTTTTACTTTTTCACCGTTGCATTATTTTAGGTAACGTTCTTCTACATTATATCACTTTCAAAGACAATTGCTCTCCGAGAGGCATTGTATTATTGTAAATAGAGCTACATATTTTATATAAAAAGCGTGGTTTGTGAACACATTACAACGCACTGTTGATATGAAACTGATTTCTAAACAGGATATAAACTGTTCAGCAGAACTAACATGTCGGTACCTTTACAACGAGAAAGTACATGACAATTTACCACGCTAGTAGTTTCAATTTCATTTCTATTCGAGCACTTCGATTCGTTCCATATCTCTAATTACGCGGCGCGCTGGGATTTTACAGAACGCCGCGCCGCAATTACCTCTTAGCGCTCGTATCGCGAGCTGCGGAGCGCCGCGCGCCCAACGAACCGCCCCGCCGCCGTTACCTCCACGCTCGCCGTCTCTGCTGTTTCGTCGACCCTGCCGCTTTCGCCGCATAAACCGCTATCCTACTGCCCTCGCCGTCTCGGCTAACCCCCGCTGCCTCTGCTAACCCTGCCGCCTTTCCCACCTCTTCTGTCCCTGTCGCCCCTTGCACCCCGCCACCCCTTCTGTCCCTGACATCTCTGCTGTCTCCGCTGCCCCTGCCGCCCTCCAACATCTCTGAGGTCTGCGTTGTCCTCGCCATCTTCACTGACCCCACTGCTGCTGAGCTCCTTTCGTCTCTGCAGCTTCGCTTCCGAAGTGTCCGTCACAACATGAACACACCCACCACCCTCACCTCGCTATTCCAATAGTGTCCATAGTCTCCATCCTCGACCACCCCTGCCCTCTCCGTCTCCTTCGTTTCTATGCCTTCGCTTCCTCCACCGGTGCGCCTGCGTATCTCCCGCCGCCGCCGCCGCCGAGGCCGAATGAGTAAATAGCGCACTTGCCGGAGATTTACAAGCGGCGCCCGCCGGGACTTTCCTCGCATCCATCTTGCGGCTCCGCGACGGTGGCGGCGCGGCGCGGGAAGGATGAGCCTGTTCGGGAGGTTCCCCACCCAGGACACCAAGCCGACGACTGAGCCGACGCATGCGAGAGGAAGGGAGGCCGATGTTGGAAACGAAGGAAGAACGGGAATGGGATTCCGCGGGCGTGGGAAAGAAAGCTTGCTCGGAACATGTGGGTTGGTATCAGCTTGCTTAAGCGCCAATAAGTCTTGAAAAAGAATCATGTGGAGACGAACAGGATGAACCTAGAGAAAGAGAAGGAAGTGTCGAAATTGCTTTGGGATAGAATTGCAGATTCTTGAGCTAATGGTGTGATAACGAAGAAGTAAGAGACGAGTAAAATTGGAAGTTAGACGAATGATGCGTGAGAAACGGTGCAAGTGGTCTGATATTATTGATGATCACCCCTACAAAGGTGGAGATGCAGAAAAGGAAGGTGACTGACGGTTGAAGGTGGTGTAAACGGAAAACTTTAAAAGTAACAGAACATAGAGCTGTCGCCGAAGTAATGGATACATGTACGAAAAGCGGTCCTGAAATGCGTAGAACATACATTTGTGTGAAGAAACAAGGCTCGCGCGTCAGTTGTCGAGTCGCTCGAGAGAAGTTTGTAGATAGACAACTTTATGGATAGATTGTGAACGCAATGCGCTATCAAATTTAGTATGTGTGCCTTTAAATTTATAATCCTTACAATGTTGGTTCTACATAGATTCCGATATTATTAGTGTCCCCAAAAGAACACGAACAAATGGGACACGGGAGCCTGCCTTACGCCTGTTCGAAGGTCAAATAAGTAGTTGCCAATAATTCGATTGGTACAATAGAAACAGAGTGATCACTAATTTCTAGGCTTAGTTTGGCTTCTTGTCTTACTTTTAAAACCCTTAAGGGATCGATGCAATTTCAAAGGAGATCAACTGGGAGTCGATAGCTGGAAATAAAACTGCTAATCGATATGATCGATATAATGAACATAAAGATACGGTTGATTTTAAAAAATATTCACGAAAGTTATTGTTTTCCAGTGTAAGAGTACAAATTAATAATACATTTTCTCCCCTTCTTTCGTATTCATCGCTTATAATTTCAATGCAAACTCAAGACATAATTATGTATTTACATTACTTTATCATGCCCAAAAATGTTTGCCGCAATACGTGCTGCAGAAATGTACTGACCAGTTATTAAATCAAATGCTGAGAATTGACTGTATTTTATAACCATTCCCCAACAATGAAGGTTAGACAATTGAATATTAGAAGCCGATGCATCTGAAAGAATAGAACACCTCCCTTCTTTTCGAAACAAAATGAACGAGGGAGTGAATACATCAGCACCTGAAACTAGTAGTTACGCTAGTAGAACGCTAAGAATGCTATTGGTGACAGAGAAAGGTATATCAATGGGCGTTTTACAATCCAAAACTTTCTATGAATATTACCCATTATTTTAATTTAAATTATTGACGCATTGGTTATAAATTAAAATTAATACTCTTCATGGATTGAAGTGATTTATGATTCATGATCATAAGTCGTTTTAGAATTGACTGTTGATCTACTATACAATTTTATGTCGTTCAGCAACGGAGAATATTTGCGGCGGCGATGGTGTAGCGGTTAGCGTATCGGACTCTTATACCCAAGTTTGCGGGTTCGAACCCGATCGAAGCCATGGATTTTTAAGGGCTAAAAAAATCCTTCGTACGCCTTCCTTCGGAGGGGAAGTAAAGCCGGCTGTCCCATGTTAGTAGATTTACTGCATGTAAAAGATCCTCAAGCCTAAATGTTGCCTCTGAGCTAAATTCAAATCGCCTGTTTCGTCGCCCAAGTAATACCTTCTTTCTCCCATGATTGGTGAAAGGAGTGTAACGAAATTTGCGTGGTCAGACGGAAGAGCAGGCCTCATGGCCTGAGTCTCGCCACGTAAAATAAGGCACATTCAATTCAATTCAATTCAATTCAATATCTCTTGGTATATGGTGAAAAGATCGAAAACTGACTTAACTCTTTTCAGCATGCCTCAAAGATATTTAGTTTGTTAGATTACTATCATTTCAGTGCGTACATCTTCATTTAAAGTAATTTTAAACTTACATTTCGATATGCTGTTTTATTTATGCACTTCTCAATTCTTTCGGTGGTCGCAAATCCTTCTGAAGAACAAGAAGATAAAGGAAACAATTTTTCTTCATCCGGAAGTGAATATCAAAAAAACGTTATTCTAGTGATTGTATCAGAATACAATCCTGCGAATGGGAAATAGTACGGAGTGGAGGATGATGTTACCGGAGTGGTAGGTGGGCAAACAAAGTGACGGCGCTGGAGTGGCGAGGGGCGGTGTGGGCGGAAGCGTGCGGGCGGCACGCCCGGAGGCTCGGGGCGCTCGCCTGGGGCCTGGCGGCTGGTCGGCCGGACGCGCAGCCCGGAGGCGCACCCCGGAGGCGCAGCCCGGAGACGATGAATATACATAGCCGGGCGGTAAATCCGCAGGGGCGTGGCCCATAAACAAAAGGTTCGCGGGACGAACGGGGGCGACGGCCTGGGGGGCGGTTGCGGTGGGCGAGGGGACAACAGGAGGCGAGAGGATAGCGGGAGAGAGGCCGACGGCCGATGGTCTCCACTGTTGCACCTTCCATCCTCCCTAAACACACACACACACACACCTCCCACAGAAATAGGGTGAACATACCTTTTGGGACAAATGAACATTCCGAATTGACGAAAGCAAATAAAATACCTTCTGTAACAAAGAAAATAGTGAAAGGTAAGAGTGAAATAAAATATAAAATATTTCTAGTTTCATGAACGGTTCAGTTTTAAGTTCATATATATATATATATATATATATATATATATATATATATATATATATATATATATATATATATATAGTGAATAACCTCTTAAATATATTTGAATTCCTACATTTTTACTTTCTTGCAGGTACTTTGTAAGAAGAGAAAGTCTTGTAATTGTGCGCCGGAAAACGGGGAATTATTAGCAGAAAAACTCGTTTTTTCCGGGCCCTGCTAACGAAAAAGTGCAAGAAACCTGTTCCTGTATGTAGTAAATTATTACCAGTTACATACGCTGGGGCCAGAATCCATCTTTTGTGAGTTCTTGGTACCAAAAATAGACTGACGGCAAAACGTGCGTGTGCTTCTCCATCCGTCTGTGGTTCACGACAGTTTCTAAATCGTGCAGCGGATTTTCTCCAAAATTGATCTTCCGTGATGGATCGGAACGAACTCGAGTCTTTGGAGTTTTAAACTGACTTTAATTTTTGAGGGTACTTTACATGAAGGCTCAAAACATTTTTCAAAATTTTCTCAAAAATAGCTCAATTTTTTTTTATCAAACTTTGTCCTAGGAGAGTTGTAAAGAGAATGGCGCTTGACTGATGTTCATAGAAATCGCTGACTTGTTAGAAATTGCAAAAGTTAAATTATTTTTGGGTGTCCTGCTACAACGACCACATCGAAGATAAGCAATTTTTTCTTTAAGGAAATCTATTTTTTAAAACAGATGTTGGAAGAAGGTCACGTTCGGTTTTCTCGAAAATGAGTAGTTTTCGTGTAATTGTGCGCGAAATGTAAGCATTTTTTCCCTCAAATACCACTCCATTTAAATTTCTCCTCGTATGTATTAAGGAACGGTAAAAGGATGGTGCTCGTCCCATTTTCGGCAAACTCCTTATTTTCCAAAAGTGCAAAAGTTTAAAATTAAAATCTACAAAATTGAAGATAGCTATTTTTGTCTTAGACTATTCTAAAAAAACAGCTTCTTAAAAAATGGTTTGTCGAATTTTTTGAAAAGGAGCTGATTTCGCACAGTTTATGATTGAAATTGATGCAATTTCAATTTTTTTCAATTTTTTTAAATCGCTCCAAATTTTTTTCTTAAAGTTTTCTCCTCGTATGTAACAAGGATACTAAAAATATGGTGCCAATCTTCTTATTTTCGAACATTGAAAAAACGCTTGTTGGAAATATTACATTTTTAAGCGTCGGCCCGAACTCGAACTGTAGGACGCTTCTATATCGTAGGGATATGGCGAGTTAACTTGGAGAACCTGAGTTAGTCTCGGTGCGGAAAAAAATTTGCTGATGAAAACATGTTTACATGTATACGCAGTAGTATCATATATCGCAGGAGTTAGAAATAATGCTAGAAAGTATGTGCTCTTGCAGCACTAGTTTTATGTTGGTGACACGCGTTTAGGGAAATATGGAATGAATGATGTACACACAATTTGTCACAGCTCACACCAATGCCTCGGCATAAATGTTAATTTATCTAATATTTATATTAGATGGTTGAAATAAGTAATTACATTTGTTAGATTAAATCTTCAATTAAATTTCAGTTCAATTCGAAAGAAATTCCAATTTGATTCACAAATGTTTACTCGTACTGCCTTGCTTCTTAATGTTTACTTAAAGAATATTCCAGTAAATCAACAAGATTCCATTTCTTCATTAGTCTGAGGAAACTAGATGAAGATTTTACTCACCCGATAAGTGCATGCCTTTAGTCGCTAATTGAAGTAGCCCCATTTCGTCTGCCTCACCAGAATGAAAATTCCGAATTTAATACCTTGCGAACTGCTCTCTATACAAGTAAATGATAATGCTTCGACAAACACCTATCACTTTTTCGTACAGATTTCAATTTTCTTCCAAGCTGAAAATGAATGACTTGTTCTCTACGTGCCTTTCGTCAAACTATGGTGATATTTATTACAAGTGTTTGTTAGTATTTGCATTATAATAGCAACATTGGCTGCCAATAAAAAGCAAAATTCGGACCTACTCATTCAAAATATGAAAATGAATGAATTCCTTATTTTACGTGGCGAGAATCAGGCCATGAGGCCTGCTCTTCCGTCTAAACACGCAAATTTCGGTACGCTCCTTTCATCTACTAGGGATGAAAGAAGGTATTACTTGGGCGACGAAGCAGGCAGTTTGAATTTAGCTCAGAGACTTCATTTAGGCTTGATCATTTCCATGCAGTGAATCTACTAACATGGGACTGTCCGTCTGCCCGTCCGTCTGCCCGTCCATCTGTCCGTCCGTCTGCCCGTCCGTCTGCCCGTCCGTCTGTCCGTCCGTCTGCCCGTCCGTCTGCCCGTCCGTCTGCCCGTCCGTCTGCCCGTCCGTCTGCCCGTCCGTCTGCCCGTCCGTCTGCCCGTCCGTCTGCCCGTCCGTCTGCCCGTCCGTCTGCCCGTCCGTCTGCCCGTCCGTCTGCCCGTCCGTCTGCCCGTCCGTCTGCCCGTCCGTCTGCCCGTCCGTCTGCCCGTCCGTCTGCCCGTCCGTCTGCCCGTCCGTCTGCCCGGCCGTCTGCCCCCGTCTCCGTCTGCCCGTCCGTCTGCCCGGCCGTCTGCCCGTCCGCCTCCGTCTGCCCGTCCGTCTGCCCGTCCGTCTGCCCGTCCGTCTGCCCGTCCGTCTGCCCGTCCGTCTGCCCGTCCGTCTGCCCGTCCCTCTGCCCGTCTGCCCGTCTCTGCCCGTCCGTCTGCCCGTCCGTCTGCCCGTCCGTCTGCCCGTCCGTCTGCCCGTCCGTCTGCCCGTCCGTCTGCCCGTCCGTCTGCCCGTCCATCTGCCCGTCCTTCTGCCCGTCCGTCTGCCCGTCCGTCTGCCCGTCCGTCTGCCCGTCCGTCTGCCCGTCCGTCTGCCCGTCCGTCTGCCCGTCCGTCTGCCCGTCCGTCTGCCCGTCCGTCTGCCCGTACCAGCTACCGTACGTACCAGAACGTACCAGCTAGCTCAGTCGGTGTCTTATCTTGCTGAAATTGTGGGGGATAATGATGCGATTAATCATAACTACTGTCAACTTAGAAAAAATGTATTGGATGTTAACATCCAGTAGCGACACATCAATCCCAGGATTGACAGTATTCTGCTGCATACATGTGATTGCCCAAATGGTTTGAGAACCGTTGGTTGCTGTTCTCACGTTACGACTATCATTTACTTCTTGCCTCATACAAGGTACTTGTCGCCTATTGTAAGGCCCGATGCAATTTTTTTAGGGTTTTTATTGCTGGAAATATTGAGCCTGTAATCAACGAAGATAGTGATGACCACTAAAATAATATTGGTTTGTATATGCACGTATATTTTATGACTTATAAAGCATTTTTGTTTTGAATAAAAAATATTATTCGGTGTATAATAAATATTTCCAACAATACTAAGACATTTTTCTATTATTTTTTATAAATGTATCTTGTAAGGTGTTCCGTGTTGGGCAGCGTTAAAGAGACATTCAACCCGTGGCAGGCGGCGGTGTGCCTGGCCCACCGGGATGGGGAAGCGGGGGAGCGCAGGGCCAGGGGGCAGTGCGCTGATCCCCAGCGCCTTGCGTGGCTCCCACGCCTTCTCCTCCGGCGCATGCGCGCGTTGCTCCTGAGTGCGTTCTTTTGTTCGCGGTCGACAAGGGCACTCGAAACACTTCCTCTGGCGAATTCAGTTCGAGGAGGTACGAACTGTCGAGGTGGATCCGCGTTTTCCACTTATTGATACAGGCTAATTTCTGTTTTTAATTTCCTGTTGTGTGACAGAGGTTTTTTCACTATGGAACTAAACTTTGTTGAATGAAAACAAAATGAGAATAGCGTTGATCTCTGTAGGAGGAAAATTATGAGTTAATAAGCGTTTATTACGCACAGTAAAATTCCGGAACAAGTGTCACCTGAAATGTTGAAATTAATTTTCAAGGGGACCAGAATATTATCCAACTATGGAATTAGCAATGCACCAAATGGGCTATAGAATTTATATTGAAAAAGCCGCGGTGTTGATTCCGAAGTGAGTGCTATACTAGTAAATCTTTGTATTAGATCTGTAAATTAACTGACAATTACGAAGATGAAACGCTCTCCTTAAAATTACTTTAGTACGTGAAAGGAAGAGAAGTTCACAAATTTCATTACGAGACAGTATCTTGAATGTTTTTATTTTGACATTGGTAACACACCCCTTTTAGTAGTTTTTTCGGTGGTGCATTACTAAATGCCAGAAATGTGAGAAATTGTCGATGAATGTGAATACATGAATGTAGTTTACAACTGTACCTACATGAATTTGGGGAATATGTACAATGGAGTAGGTAACTCAGGAGTTCACTAAACAGGAAAAAATGGGAAAAGGAAAGGTGAATGTATAAAATGAGTTCAGTAATAATGGAAATAAATCAAAATGGCATTTTCATTAATAAATAGATGAGTAATGAGACAATGAATAAACCACTTGTGAAATGTTCTTTTGAAAGTAGAAAAAATTAAATCCCAAATATGTTTTTAAAACTCTTATCAGATTCGTATTCTGAAATTAAATTGATACCAAAACTATTTTTTATTACATATACAAATGTACGAACAGTATACCAAAAGGTAATGTAAAATTAATAAAAGAATGCTCATGTCCTGTATCTCCCAAATCTCCTATATCTTCTACACCGTGCACGTTTATATTTGCTTTTCTGTTATTTATAATTGTTGGGAACAATTTCTATGCCATAAATAGTGTCCAAAGATTGTTTTTGTCATCAAGGACATCTAACTCTTTTCGTTAGACTGAATTTCTGAAGCATTGTTCCCACTGTATATACATCTGAATGCATATCCTCCATTTCATTATATCGCGAGAGATGGCTCTGGTCATCAACTGAGGTCATGGCAGTCCCTCTGACCGGGAGGTCCTGAGGTCGAGTCCCGACGACTGAGGACGACTGTCAGGATTTTCGACACTAGCTTGTCACCTAGTTCGAATTCAGTCGCTGTCTGCAGAATTCTAGCGGCCGGCTGCTCTTATCGGTATTTTTACAAGGTTTCTCCGATCAAAACGGGAAATACTGGAGCAGTACACTAACAAACGCGTCACGGACCGCGCGCTCTTTCCTTCCTCTTCCGTGTCCTACCCTAACCCCTTACACGCACACACACGCTTACATTAACATGCACTACACTTCTACACATGCCGGGAGAACTGTCGGGAGCTTAGAGCTTGTCCCGGCTGGGGCAGTGCCCCGCTGGTGGAATATACCTGGTTGGGGAAAACTCCGCTAGCCGGCGGTAGGTCGGCCCGGATCTCGCCAGCCAGCGGGGGAAGAATTCTGCCACTGTCCGAGAAAACATGCACTGCTCTTACGGGATTAATGACCATAGTGATTGACTCGCCCGGAACCACTATCAATCAATCCATTATAAACTTTTATAATGGGTACAGTTTTTGTGTAATGCCATTATATGTAAGTTTTTGTGTAATGCCATTTTGTGTAATGCTTTTATATTGTATGGAGTGATATTACAATAATCATAAATGAATTTACATTTACAAAACTGTTCTTAGTTGAATACTAGGGTATTGTAGCGGCACTTGCTAATTTTCATTTACATCGCAATAACTTGCTTTCCAGTCATTGAACTTCTTCAATATGTTGACACCGATGAACGTACTGAATCTGTCTCTTGATTATTTCCCTACTTTTACGAAAGTAATGTAAATTTAACGTTATGGTTTTCATGAAATGTTTGATTTTTGTAATGTTTTTTGTATGTTGAACTTCTTTCAAATATTGAGCAAAACAATCAGACACAAGATATATATATATATATATATAACAAATAAATGGATAAATGAAGCAATGAAGAACGGTCTGTTTGTGTGGTCGTTTTGTACAATAATGTTTGATTTTTTGTTGCAGCATGGATGGCTCGGACCTGTGCTTTGAGGTGGTTCGCCGCGCGACGGCGGGCTTCGTGTACAGCGAGGCGGTGGCGAGGTGAGTGGTGAATGGCGCCAGGGCATCGACCGGCTGCAGCGCAGCGCGACCGCCGCCTGCGGGCGCGCGTTCGCTCGCTCGCTCGCTCGCTGGCTCTCCCCCTCCCTCTCCCTCCCTCTCGCTCGCGTAGCGACTGCGCGGAGCGGCGGAGGAAGCGTGAGCGAGCCATGCGGACGCGTACGCCACCGTCGCACCCGGGCTCCCTGCCCCCCCCCCCCGCCCTGCTCCCCCCACAACCTTCCTCTCCGAACATCGTATTCCATACTGCTCCTTCAGGTTCCGGCCCCGCTCCGGCCCGCTGTACCGCCCCTCCCTTTCTTTCTCATTGCACCTTGTTTTGTTCGTCCCGCTTCGACAAATATCGAGTAATGTGTGCCTGTACTCCTCCTACGGGCACTTGGCCCAGCTGCCAGCGCGCGACAGTATCAATGTAGCCTGGTGACACACTCTCTTCGGGACTATTTCAAATATATTTTCTGAAGTTTTTTTTATATTATTGAATTTTCAATTCGTAATTTAAATTAAGAGTCACATTATCTTACCCGACCTTACCTTTTTGAAAAAAACATTTGGTTGTGGTAGAATATCAATGTTGGAATTCAGGATAATCGACTTACCCCGAAACACGCAATTGTTTGGGTTGTGTCCGGAGTCTGAGCCCAGTGCTGACCCAACACCATCCCGTATTTTATCTACGCGATGAAGTGTGAGAAAAACAAAGTATTGAGCTCAAAAGACATAGAAAGTGTCTTGAATACCCAAATCACAATTTTTTTATTACTATTGGCAATATGGGCAGTATTTTACCAACTATTGGCAGTACTAAAACTGAAAGTGATTTACACGTGCATTTTTAAGAAAATCAAATATAAATATTTAAATATGCATTTAAAAATAGAGCAAATTATTCTGAATAGGCAGTTTTGTCAGTAAGGCAAAATAAAATTTGGTCTTAATGTTTTATTTTCCATCATTCGGGCTCATATACATAAAACGTTTCATAAACATATAATGGACATACTTCTAAACATCCGATGAACGACTTTTTGCAAAATTAAAAAAAAAAACACTATTAAGCGACCACTTCACTAAAAGAACACCCTTTTCTCTGTACCAATAGTGGTCACTTAATATAGGTTTCACTATATTTTGTGAACTGAATATCTGTTTGACTAACTCGGTTCTTACTCATTGGCACATACTTGCAAAAATGAGAACTCTTATCTTTAATTACAATTCTAAAATTTCTGATCTGTGAATAGATCAACGCTCTAGGCGAGCAATAGGCAGGAGTTATTGCCATGGTGTTCCGTCGTAGGTGTTTTACTTCTCGATCACCAATGCCTGGTTCTTAGTTCTAAAATAGCGTGGATCTGATGAATCTTGGCTAAAAGCGTGGTCTGTATAAACTGAGCTGAGATGAATAATTACCTTCTCGATTTTTTCTTGTATCCCTCTCCTTCATCGAATAACATACGATATTGCCCGTTCTTCAGTATGTGTCTGAATTTAAGTTCATCAAATGTGTTTCGCTGCCTTATATTTCTTGCCGCACTTTTTTTCATTGTGTAACAAATTCCACTAAATAATTAATACATGTGAGTATTGTGATTGAAACCATGATTTTTTTTTAAAAATGTCCTTAGAATGTTACTTCTATACAACCTTTGTAAGTCATTGATGCAAGTAGTGTGATAACCAGAATTTTTTTTACTTTTCAGTAAGTTATATAAATAAAAAATGGAAAACGAATTTACTTCAAGAAAATTATCAAAAAGTCAGTAATATAAATTGGTTTATCAGGTAAACAAATGCTAGATTATAAAAAACGAATACCGTTTTTATTCTTTATTGACACGGACTTCCCAATTGTTTACAATTTTTTCTTTCGAAAATGATCTAAAAATGTCAATAATGCCAGAAAATACTGTATTACCATAATATAGGCTATATAAGAAGGTCCCATGCACACTCACTAGGTAGTTCTAAAATTAATTTCTGCTAAACTTTTTGCGGACGATTGCCTTATTTACAGAAAGATCTAGAACATATCGGATCAGGATAAATTACAGCGAGACTTGCGATGCTTACAAGAATGGACGGAAATCAATAGAATGAAGATAAATCCGGATAAATGCAAAATTGTTTTACGCGCAGTAGAAATAAAGGGACTGCTAAGTATTTGCTCGCGGGCAAGATAATTCCAGAGGGAACTAGTTGTAAATATCTGGGAGTGATAATTAACGAACAACTTGGATGGAGGGAGCACGTGAACTTTACTGTTGGGAAGGCATGGAAATCTTTACACTTTGAAATGCGAATGTTAAGGTAGGGAAGCAATAAAACAAGAGAACTAGCATATACAACCATTGTGCGCCCGGTGTTATAGTACGGAGCAGCGTGTTGGGATCCGTATAGAAAGGGCCAAATAAACTCCATTGAAAGAGTGCAGAAAGTAGCAGCAAAATTTGTTAAAAGGGAAAATTCGTTAGGAAATATTTCCAATGAAGTATCGTCGTGGGAATCATTGGCGAGCCGTAGGGAAAAAGCAAGGTTGTGTATATTTTACAAAGCGGTAGGGAAAAATCCGGTATGGAGGGAAATTCAGGAAAGAATGCATGAACCCGTCTACTTAGCAAGTTACGACCATATTAGAAAAATACGTCCAAGGAAACAGGAAACTGATACTTTTTGTAAATAGGACTATTGAGTCATGGAATAGCTTGCCTACAGCACTAATGGAGACTTTTCCCAGAAACATCAACACTTTCAGGTTAAGATTAAATTCTAATAATAGTGTAAGCGATAGGATCAGTAGTCTGTGAAGGGCCTCTGCATTAGGAGGCATGCCTTAAATGGAGTAATTTTGTTCTGTGTATTGAATTGTATGTATTTTTAGTATTCATTATATTATGATATTAAATGTATAGTAAGAGTAAAGAATTTGCCACCGGGCTTAATGCCCAAAGCAAGTTAAGTAAATTATCTGTCTATCTAATTTACTAGTTGCAGGTTTTCTTGTCTTGTTATACCTTCTTAATTTCTTCTAGACAGTTCACTTCAGTATTTTGCGTATTCTATCTTGCGAATTTTCCCTTGATTTTGAGATTCTTCCTTAGTTTCCTTGATCTATTATTGAAATATTTTATCCTTTCGGGTTTTTCTTAGATTTTCCTCCATATTTAGTGCATCGTCTTTTCACTCCTCTCTTTCTTGTCCCCTATTGAACCTGACATATCTGTCGTGTTCGGCTCGGCCCTTTCTAACCATTATCAAGCAAGTTACGCTGGCCACGACGAATTCTGTGGATGAGGCCGGCTTCCAGCGTACGGTGTCCGAATGGCTGGCCTGTTCGATGTACCCACCCAATAAATAATCGCATCTCCTCTTCGGCAATTTATACCTGCTGCTGCGTGTCCATTCTTCATCTCCGCCCTCAGAGGCAGGCGCGCATGTCCTCCCCATGGCCGTCGAGCCGCTGGGGAGAGGGCGGTCGGCGCCGAGGAACAGGGCAGGGAGCGGCCGGTAGGGTGGCTGGGGTGTCACGGGACCTCCTGGGTGGGGCGAGGGCAGGGGGTGCGTCGCGCAGGCGAGAGACCCGTCACCGCCCGACGCATGGGTAATAGATTACGCCGTCCGAGCGGTGTATTGATCTCCCACTCGAACTTCCGCCGCCGCCGCCGCCGCCGCCGCCGCCGCCGCCGCGACCGGCGATGGCGCGAAGGTCAATATGTGACCGGAGAGCAGACGGAACGTGTTGATTCCGCGATTCATTGACTCGCTGCGCGCTGGAGGAGTGGTTAACGCGAACGGCTTTCCGAGTTGCGAGGCGTTGTCCGTGGCTTGCGCTGGAGAAGGAACGCAGTGCCGGATGGGGAGGAATCGATGGCGGTTGTAGGGCACTGGTTGTCGCTCTAGGTGAAATTGATTCAGTAGTGCTTACTCTTGTGGTGCTTGTTGCCGTGTGTTTGCTTAATTAAATGAATTTGTTGGTTTTGAGGAAATTGGATTATAGATGAACATCAATGTTGACATTGTAAAATTTAGTATGAATAAAAGGGAGATGACAAGAACATTTGGATAACATTCAGAATATGAACTTAACATGTTCATTATCCTTCACCTTACTTATCGCGGTTGATTCTTAATTAAACCGGATCTTCTCCTCCATAATACTTAAATAATATTCAGATATTTCCAGGTCAACTAAAATGTTAAGGGAATAAAGATTATTTTCAGTTTAGAATTAACGACTTGCCAACGAGTTATATCCCATTCTTTTTTCAACGGATTTTCGATTGTCGTCTTATAACGCAATATTAGTACCTTCCTTTCCTTATGGTCTACGAGCTGCTTATCCTTTGTTGTCTATTGGACGATTGCCACGATTGCTCTGAAAATTATTTTCTTAGTCTTCTTCTTCTCCTTCTTCGGCATTTTCCCCTTAGGAGTTTGCCGTTTTCACCCTCCACAACTCTCGATCTTCCCAATCTCGTGGTTTGAGGCCTCTATCCTTCATAGCTTCCTGGATGTATTTTTCCCATTCTAAAACTGGTCTTCCTCTTTTCCGTCTCTCAGGTGGTTGCCATTTTAAGATCTTGTGTGGCCATCTGTTTTCTGACATTCTCTGAACCTGTCCATACCACTGTAGCGCTCTATTTTCCAAGGTCTTCGTAATAGAACAAATTATATTCATCCTTCTCCATATTTCTTCATTTCGCACTCTGTCCTTGCGAGTAAGTTGTAGGCATCGTCTCATGTAGTCCATTTCCACTGTCCTTATCTTATCTCTTATTTTTTGTATTTGTGGCCACATTTCTGCTCCATATAGTACTATATTTTCTACCACACAATGGAATATCCTTCTTTTGACGTCTTGGCGGATATTGTTATTCCATAATATGCCGTGTAAAGCTTTGGTTGCTTTCTTCCCCATAATTATTCTCGAGTTTATATCTGCAGCACATGTACCTGAGTTGTTTATTAAAGATCCAAGATATTTGAAGGTGTTACAGCTTTTAATTTTGTTACCATTCACGTCTATATCTGTTATTCCTTGTCCAATGCACATACATTCGGTTTTATTAAAATTTATTTCTAATCCCCATTTATTATATTCTTCTATTAACTTTCTTAGCATGTACACCATATCCTCTTCATCTTGGGCAAAGATTACCTGGTCATCAGCAAATAGAAGGGAGTGAAAGGTTTCGTCTCCAATTTTTATTCCCATGCCAGAACATTTTCTGTACCAGTTATAGAGGGCTTGTTCTAGGTAGATATTGAACAAAATGGGAGATAACCCACATCCTTGTTTTAGACCCTTGTTTATCAGAAAGCTTCCCGTTAACTTATCTCCAATTTTTATTTGGGCTTCGGTGTTTTTGTAAAGTTTTTTAACCAGATTGATCCACTTTTCTTTTATATCAACCTTTCTCATTGCTTCCCATATCTTTTTTCTTGGGACACTATCGTATGCTTTCTGGAGGTCTATAAAGGTTACATAAATATTCATATTTCTGCTTTTATGTTTCTCTATAACTTGTCTGATACAGTGGATGTTATCTAGGCATGATCGTCCTCGTCTAAAACCACTCTGCTCTTCACTCAATACAGGTTTATCTTCTTCGATTTTTTTACTTAGAATACTAGAAAACAATCTTGCTGTTGACGGTATGACACTTATTCCCCTGTAATTCGCACATGATTGTTTGTCCCCTTTTTTAAATATAGAAGAGATGTAGGATATGTTCCATTCTACAGGTGGATCCTCTCCTACTTCTATCTTATTGAACATTTTCTTTAGGTATTTGGCAACCACATCTCCACCATATTTCAGGAGCTCCATTCTTATATTTCCAGGTCCTGGGGCTTTATTGGTTTTTGCTTTGCATAGTGCCTTTTTAATATCATCCTCAGTTATTTCAAAATTGCTTTCCTCCACATCTCTTATTTCTTCTTCTCCCTCACATTCTGGTCTATTTTCTTGTAGAAGCATTGAGTAGTGTTGTATCCATTTTTGAGAGGGAATTCTTTGTACTATGCTTTTACACTCATTATTTCTTCTAATTTTATTTATAATTTTCCAGGCTTCTGATAATTTATTGTATCCTATAGTTCCATCGATGTTTGTACATAACCTGTCCCAATGTTCATTTTTTTCCATTTTTACACCTGTTTTAACTTTTTGTCGAATCAGAACATATTTCTCTCTCGACTCTGGTGTTTTATCATTTAACCATTTCATATATGCCTTCTTCTTCTCTTGAATCATTTCTTCTAAATTCTCAGAAAACTTTTCTGTATATTTTCTTTTTCTTTCTTCTTCCCCAAGTGCTTCCTTAGCTGCTTCCAAAATACTATCCTTCAAGTGTTGGTACATTTCTGTGGGATTGCCATCCTTTTCCAAATTTAATTTGTTTCTCAGTCTATTTTGGTAGAGCATTTTGACACTATACTGATTCAAGAGGTCTGTCTTAAATATAGATTCCTTGTTCTCTATAAGCTCATTGTCTATTTTTGGAGCGGTTTTCTTTACATTCGTATAACATAGCTTTCCCACTACCATGTGATGGTTGCTGGCACATTCAGGTTGTCTATAAACCCGTACATCCTTTAATAATGTTTGTCTTATCCTCCTCATTATCATTAAATCTATAATAGACTTACGTTGTCTTGTGGGTTCTTCCCATGTAAATTTATGTATGTCCTTATGTTGAAACATAGTATTTGTTACAACACATTCTTGCTCCCTACATAGATCAATAAGTCTGTTGCCATTGTCGTTTACCACATCTTCTCCAAAAGGGCCAACTACCTCTTTTTCGTGGTGTCCAACTCTACAATTCAAATCTCCAATGACAATTAGTTCAACTTGCTTGTTCACTACTTCTATAATATCACCAAGCTCACTAAAGAAAGCATCTTTTTCTTCACTTAAAGCGTTGTCATTAACTCCATATACTCCAATGATAGTTGTACATTGGTTGTGAATATTAAGTTCGACTTTGATCAATCTTTCACTTATTTGTTCAAAATTTGTTACATGTTTTCTGTATTTATTATTAATAAGTATCGAGACGCCGGATTTTGCATGTTGTGATTTTGGTACTCCACTCCAAATGTGATAGTAGTTTCCTAGCACTTCTTCTCCGTACCCCTTCTTCTTAGTTTCTGTTAGGACCACAATATCCAGTTTCAATTTATCTATTTCTGCCACAACTTCTGTCTGTTTCGGTCTCAAACCTTGCACATTCCATGTACCGATTGAGATTGTCCTTTTCCGTAGCCAAAGTCGTCTCCGGTTGACTGTCCGTATCCGAGGCTTTTGTATTGGGGAGAATGCACCTCAGAGAGCTTTTACAAAGAATGGGTTGCAGGCCCATTGCTCCAACCCTCCTCCTTTAGCCGGGCTTGGGACCGGCAACGGCGGCTACTGAGCTACTCAATCCACTCAGCGCCCACCGTAGGCGGAGTTTTTTTTTTTTTTAGTTTTTTATTTTCTTAGTTTCACATTTAATATTTTCCCCCTTTATAGTGATGCTTTAACGTTCGCAGTTCCAAAAAACCGAATATAACTTTTTTAATTAACTATGCTTGTAATGTTATTTATGGAGTGTAACATTTTTAATATGAATGTTGCATTTCATGTTATATTTTGAGGCGGGCTTAAGTAAATCTTTTTTTTTTTTTCAAAGAATATATGGCGCAGCGGTATAGAAAACATTAGTGTAAAATTCTCCAGCCTATCAAGTAATTGTCATTGGTCATATTTTATTGTTCACTTAGTTGTTAAAAAGTACTAATATTTTTCATCTAATGTTTGTTTTTTAATTTAGAAGAAAACAATGTGGCATGTAAAAGCTATACTGATTATAATTGTAACAAAATCACTGCGCACATCATTATCTCTCGAATGTTTCGTATACTCGCAGCTTCCGCAGGTTTGGAACCAGCTACTACACTCACAGTCCGTCAATGCACAACCAGTTCTAAGGCAGCGTTTTTCTTTCTTCCTTTGTGCGCCTTGGCGATAGACCTCTCGCCACACTCCGCGGCACTGCGGGCACAGGCACACAGCCAGGCCATTTTCTTCGCCTTTTACACGCAGCTGTCTGCGTTATCAAAAGCGATGTGTCCGCCTAAAGCCACCCAACTCTGCTACACATTCTCTCGGATATTGCAGTCGTTACTGAACCCAATATTGGGTTAGAACTGCAGGGAAATTTCCAAAGCAATCGATAAATTACATATGCTCCATTTACTTCGAAGTTCTTTGGTAGCAAAAACATTACGTGGTTCAAGCAATGTTAGTTCAGGGATCAAAGTTTGTTCTCGCTATGTGTTCTGTTCGAAGTTCGTGTTGTCGTAGAGGATGTAATGATGTGCTTCTACCTTCACTTCGAATGTTTCAACTCAGCTGTGGTTTCTGTCGTGATCTAATTTAATTCATAATTTCTAAACGTATGCTTTTTTGACTTTGAATGTTTGCAGTTGTTACTAATATTTCACTGTCGTAGTTTATGAACGGTAATTTATAAAATATTGGAATTGAAACAGAATATGTTGTGAAATGTCATGGAAAATCACAATTTTCTCTGCTGATATGTTATACTTTCGAACGGATATAGATGAAAGTTAGCTAGAAATATAACATTTTTAAATAATACTACATCGACACAGCACATTCATGTTCTATTTCTAATAACTTACTTGGGTATATAGTAACAGTTATGCACAGTCTCTATACAAAGACATATACATTTTAATATCTTTTTTTGACAATACATTTCTCTAGTTTATTAATCTAGTATTAATTAGTGCGAGACTGATGAAACGAATGGAATCAGTATGGTTTCGAAAATGTACCCCATGAAACGTTCGTCGTAACAGTAGTTCCTAATCAATATTTCGGAAGGGCTGTCTAAGAGGTCATTAGGAAGAAAATATAAAAATAAAGGTCCAACAAAATCTCGTAATGTGTATAATATTTTTGTCAGGTAAAAGATGTAGCGATCATCATCATGCAAGAAACGGAGGGACCTCAGAGCAAAATTCAAATTTGTTTTTCTAAATTTTCTAACGCAAACAAGTTTTTAGAATGTTTACATAATTTGGTTTAAGACATCCAAAACGGTTTCTTAGCTTCTAACACGCACATTTCGCGTTGATTTTCCGGCAGTCGTGCTTTGCTTTAGTAATGATTCTAGACTCTACGATCTGACAGAAGCGCTTGGCTTCGTACATCCTATATATTCACGCGCATTTCCTGTCCACCCCCTGCTTCGCAGGTGCTGTGTGAGAGGTGGTGTTTGATCTCTGCTAATGAACGCCGCAGTGCATCACCGCCGGAGCCTTCGCCTCTCGATGGCATGCGCTATGTAGGGTATTTTTCTTTCTCAGCGTCGTTTTGAGGCGTAGAAATTGGAGTGGAATCAATATTGAGTGACGGACGTTTTTGAGTCCTTCCAGTAATCGTCTATGTAATTTTCACATAAGTTTGAGAATGAATGAGGATTAATAATAATAATAATAGTAATAATAATAATAATAATAATAATAATAATAATAGTGATTAATTCTCAAAGCTGCAGGTGTAATTGTATTATAGAAAGTGTATTATGACGTACACACATTTTGATACATAATAAATATCAATAAATATTTTTTACTGATTTTTGAACCATTATGAAATAATGAATCTCCCTACTTTTATCAATGCTATTATTCATTTTATTTGTCCTGCTATGCTCATAAACTTTCTCAATCTTAAACTGTTATTATATTGATTCTACTTTTCATCTTTGCTCATGGGTCTCGACATACATGTTACCTTCTTACCTGTCGTATGTGGACGTGCAATTCTGTACAGAATTACGATTCCTGGAAGATACGTTGATTGAAACAAATCATTGATTTGATGGCAACTAACTACAAATTATCAGCCTTTTCTTTTTCAAAATGCTAGTTTAACAATTCTGATATTGTTACAATTTATGCTGAGCTCGTTCATAATATATCTTTCCTATATACATGATTATAGTTCCGTACGGTTCTGATTTAAAGTTCACGGGCTTTCTCTGATCTTTGCGCGTTATGAAGACTTCTCGAATGAGTTCCAAAGCTTTGGGCTTGATACCGTCCGTAAGATGTCCTTCGTCATATAACTCCTATTGTAATCTTACCTAACGTCAATATCGGTTTGCGAAAGTTCCAGGAGTCTTATAAGTTATTTGGCAACTTAATGCAAATCAATAATTGGAAATAAATTATTTCGCGAGCGCGACTTACCATAGCTGTGCATCGAAACAACACCCACACGCGATTGTCTATCTTCAACCCAAAATGGTAAAATATCATTTCCGTCTACGGATCTACCCTAACGTAAATCCCCTTCGAACACCGAATCTTTTGCCATTCATTGTTTTCGGACCGGACGGTGTCTGTGGTAGCAGAGGTAGCGAATAAGGCTGTGGGTTGACAACGATGGAAGCACAAAAGAATAACGATAGGGTGCTAGGAACTCGAGGTCAGTGCGGGAGGGGCAGGGCGGCGATGCAGAGTGGTGTTGAAAGTGATAGGAGACGCGGAGGCAACAGCATAGAATGAACCCAGCTCGGCGTTTCGCACCTTCTTCGAGATTGTCGCTTGTCTGCTCGCGGTGGGCTCTCAGTAGCTGTGCTCTGTGGCCTACTTTGAGGCTCCTACGTGCGAATTTCTGGAGGAGTTTATTAGCTCTCGTAAATTCGTCGTCAATGATGTACATCATCACGTTCAAAGTTCGGCGAAGAAAGAAGAGTTCGTCACTTATAAAAGATATTTTAATCTGAAAGTACTTGTTTCTGCATATATTTGTAGTATTTTACCTTTAAATTATAAATTAGTAAAGCTTTTATGCGTTAGTAAAAAATGATTAATGTAATATACTAGTTACTGACGTTGAGTTATTAATATCATTTCTTGTTGCTGGTGATGCCTTATTCCTTTGAAAAGGCTTGGCGAAGTAGTAAAAAAAACCCGACCTGCCACAGCAAGCCAACCACTATTCGTTAATTATAATATTTTCTGAAGTGTGGCTTATATTGGCATTATACACGTTCTTTTTTTTACTTTCTCGCTACCGCTTACGCAGTAGAGAGAACGTTATGAAAAGCTACGCGAGAAAAACGGCGAATTTTCTGTAGACAAACTCGTAATACAGGGCCCTTGTATCAAAAAAGTTGAAAATTCAGTTCCTAAATTTAGACAAAGATCCTCTAATACATGATGTAGCCAGAATCCATGTTTTGTGGGTCCATGATTGCGAAAAAACGTGCGTCAGTCCGTCTGGCTGTGTCTACGCTAGCGCTTAAATTGTTCAGCCGATATTATTCCAAAATTGATAATTCTCAATCGATCTGGCTGATACCGCGGCCGCTTGAATTTGAAACCCATGTTGTAATTTTTTTGGGGAGGGTTCTTTATATGAAGCCACTGGGACACTTTCAAAATGTTCAAAAAAAATGGCTCCGTCATTTTTTGTTAAACTTTGTTGTTGGATAGTGTAAGGGACGCTTAAGAGAATGGTGCAGGTCTCATTTTCGTTGAAAACTCTGATTTTTCGAAAATTGCAACAATTCAAAATTTTTCGGAGTCTTTCTGTAGCCACAATTATGAAGATATCGAGGCCGTGTAATCCGTTTTCCCTTAATGAAATATGTCCATCAAAAACATATCTTCAAATAAGTGTAAGTAATATAATAAATTCAACATGTTCAATTTTTTAAAAAGAAAACGATAGCGTCTTGTTTATGCTAGTGACAGAGTCGTATTTATCCAGCATTGAAAAGTGAGATTTACATATTTAAATGTAGAATATTTAAATTATTTTACTTTAAGAAAAAGAAAAGTATTACTTAGAGTTCGTATATCTGGTTCTTCTAATCAGTGAAGTACCCAGGAATTACAATTCTTTAGTGACAAGAGATTGATTTCGTGAAAGCTTAAGCTGCATATTTTCCTCACTTTTTAAGAGTTCCAGTTATAGGAAACCAGATGTTTGAGTGAAATAAGATAGCTAGGTCCCTTGCGGTTCCGTATTCGGCAGAGTCCATTTAACTGGCTGAATGCTCCAAGTTTCGCTGCTTGGCATCAACAGTTATGGGTTGCGTTATTGAGTAATTGCTGCATTCCGGTAATATTGGCGAAGTTCCCAGATGGTGGAGCTAGATGCGATAGGGGAAGATGATACAAATTGGTTGCCATGGTGAGATCGACGTCTAGACGAGACACGGCTTTTGAGCAACAACCTCTTTCAATAACGTTCAATAGTTCAGCGTGACTCAAATTTCTTGCATTGTCTTGTTTCTCGTGATTTATACTTACCGAAGGTTTTGTTTCGTATTTTCTATGGCCTGTGACTTTTCTTTCGTGATCTTACAAAATCATATTATAAATATCAGTAGTAACATGAATGAATATGACTATAAAAGTAATCATGAACGCGATTAGTTTGCTATTCATAACTCGTAGAATTTTTTGTACCAGAAGAACAAACGTCACGTCTCTTACGTATTACAGCCGAGAGTTAAACTTTGCTATAGTTTTTCCCCTTAGACTCTTGGGGTCTTTTCTGACCCCAAGCGCAAGTAATGTTTCGTAACATTCTGTAAATTATTCACATGAACTTCACCTTTTAAATATGCTATTTATGTTTAGTTTTACATGTATTGCAAACTTTTTAGTTTTTTTAATTAGTCTTTGTTTGAAGTAATTTGATTTTTATGCTGCGAGGATCAGAAATGCTCCCAAAAATTGATTCTACTGAGAAAATAGCTATTTAATTTGTGAAATACTCGTATTTTACTAACTACTTATCATCGTTGCCCGACTAATATTGCATTTATCTCTGTTATGATTAATTTAATTTCTTTTAGTTTACCCTGCTATGCTAATTTTTTCTCTCAATATTCAATCGTCACTATTGTAATTTTAATTCGATTTGTTTGTGGGATTCGAAATATAATACGTTATTTTTATATGGACGTGCAACTACAGAATTGCGATTTCTGGATGTTCTGCTGGTTTAAACATGTTATTGAACTGATGGCAACTAATATAAATTATCAGCCTTAGCTTTTTTTTCAACAATGAGAATTTAACATTTAACCTGATATTATTACAACATTATATTGAGCACTTTAACTATATGAATACATTTTCCTCTGTGCAACATTAAAAACTCCGTACGGTTTTTCGTGTTAAGTTCGGAAGCTTACTGTCATGACTTCTCGGATGATTGCTCGGATGCCTTACAGATGTCGTCCTCGGGATGTTCCTGTTGATGTCCCTCGGATCGTGATAAATTATAACTACGGGAAAAGTTTACCACTGTCCCCAGAATGTTGCTACTTATTCAATACTCTCATATGATTCAATAAATTTACTTAATATAATTTGCAAACGCGACTTGCCCTGCCTGTGCTTCGGATGAAGCACGTAATCGCGATGAAAATCATGCCCGCCTATGGCTCTATTCCAGCATAATTTCCTTCGACACAGAGTCTATTTTCATTTAAAGTACAAGTTATAAATTACACTGCAAGTTAAACTGATACCCTTGAATTCTAGCCTAGTTATTACCCAGCCTTGACTGAAAGCGCTCCCACATCATGCATACAATCCTCTACGTGTTGATCGGTTGTCCTAACAAGGCGTATTCTTGGACTTTCAACGTTCTGTATGCATACAATCCCATCGTAACTACAACGCTTGATGCCGATTTTCCCATACAAAATACAGTGGGGTGTTCTGTCTTATAACACTATGTTGCCCGTCTAAATTATAAGAAAAATTCTAAAAATGCGCCCATTTCCGTTCTATAATATTATTAGTGAACTCGGTAATACTTCGCTATTGCTCATCACACTCTACTGGTCACATGATTGTTAATCACGTTTTCGGTTCCCTTTCCAAAATTATAATACAAAAGTACTTATCTCGCAAGAATAGGTTTCTTCTATATGTCCTTTTTTGGACATGGTTGTCAAGTTCCTATTGTTAAAATGTTCTCCCTTAAATTTAGGTGTGCGTTCGCTATGACGCTATCTTGGAGAAATTTGATTTTCTTGTCCGAGATTCAAAAAATAATTCCAACCGATATTTCACAATCGCAGGGGCACAATAATAGCATGCAGTTAAGACGCGCAATGATTCCTTGACTGTACGGCGGATTGCATAGAGCAGCGGCGCGTAAGTCGTCATAAACGAATAAATCATCAGCAACAACGCCTCACGTGTCCGATTTAATTCAAAGCACTCTTTAAACATTCCCATTACTAATAAGAACAAAGTGTGAAACTTTCAGCGAAATCTGTATAGTAATTTTTGCGTCTGTGTGCGACACACATACGCACATTTTCTTTTATTTAATATAGAAGTTGTTTCTGAATGCAAATCTGGAGTATTTGTCTATTACTAGTTAGTAGCTTTGTATCAGACGTTCTCATGCTGGTATAGTAGACACCTATGTATAGATATGAGGATAAGCTAGAATGTTTTTTTTTGAAATATTATTTATTGTTTTTTAGAACTATATAGTAAATGAAGCAAATAAATAGCATCATTTTCTTTATTAGTAATTTCAAATAGCATCCAGGAATGAAATAAGGTAAACTATTGGGTAAAACGTGTGGGTCAAATCTGACCCCAAACTGAGTCCACAATCAGTCAACAAAGTAATGAAGAAAGAGAGTCGAAAAATGAAATTAGCATCCGGGAGAAAGAAGAAATATTTGAACAACAATTGCTAGAAAAAGAAATTCAACTAAGTTTTTTCACTTACGATGTCTCCGCCTCTATTTAGACGGTCATTATGTCTGTTCTTGGAAATCGGATGATACAAGCACTACTGCACCTCTTTGTTGTGGATATTTCTCTAAACATGTAGTTTTCCATACATAAATACATCCGCACAGAAATTCTTTATCTTCATGGGTCTTCACTGTAATAAACAACACAAATGTTAATATGGATTCTTATAAAACGTGCATCACCATCTTCGAGTTGTATTGTTTCATGCTTCTCACGTATTGATGAATCCCTAACAATCAAAATGGAGTATATCGAAGTTTTTTGTGGTCTAAAGGACGCTTTCATCCAGTATCTTTACTATCTAATTTCTGTATAAAATGACAACCTTGTAACACAATATTGCTGAAGAAATACTTCTGCCAATCGGGGTCCAATCTTATGAACGGAAGCCTCGGCTATTTCTCACTTCTCCGTCAATGTTTTCTCTTCGGCGATCTCTTTACATATCCTTCGTCTTTTTCTCGCTATTCGTGTTTGATGGACGACTCCAGCTGTATCCGTGTTCAGGGCAGCAACAAATATGTAACTTCCTCGTTCTTGAGCTCTTATCGTCACTACACACAAGACGCAGCGTTGCCGCCACTGCTGCTGTTACTGCCAACCGAGCGAGCAACTCCCACGTTCTGTGTATACTTCGCAACTTGGTGCATGAATTTTACATTCTCTTACATGTCTCCGAGGTTCATTTGTCTTGCGAGGAAAATAGAACAAGTTGCTTTCGCGAAATTTCGGTCCTATCTGTGCGGGCGACGTAAACTTCTTACTCGCTTTCCTCAAGAATGCCGAGCAGCAACTTTCCGTGGGTGAATTGTAAAGACCAGAACCACAAAGGGGCGGCTGTAAAAGACAAAAGTTATAGCGTTCAAGCAAATGCAAATACGGTGCGACACGCTTCGTTATGACTTTGAATGACGGATTCAGGAAGCCGCTTAAAACATCGGTGGCGAAGTTCCTCTCATCTTAATTCATCTTTAATTATAGGAAATAGTTATTTCCTGGTATGGTCACCTTCTATATCATAGACTTAATTGTGTGAAGTTTCAAATTTTAACACTTGAAAAATTTTCAGATATAAAAACAAAATTGAGTCAAAATCTGGGGCCGCGGCAGAGTCGTCGCGGGTCGTGGTTAGGAAACACGTTTGTTGAGGAGCCCGGGTTCAAACCCAGCATAGCTGAGGATTTTTATCTCGTCATGACCTATTCAGGTCGGTCCTAAAAAATCCACTCAGCCTTCTTTCCAAATGAGTACCAGTATTTAATGGATTTGTTAACGGTAAATATTGGTTGAAACATAACGCTTGCTACTCCTTCTTCATCCCCACTTCCCAAATCATAATAAGACCATCTGGAAATACCCATTAAACTGTACAGGGGAAGTGGAAATGGGTAGTAAACGGAGAAGACTAAATGAAAAGGACTCCTAACATTCTCTAAACTCGAACCTGCAGTACTCACTGTACACAAAGAATTTTAATGAAGTCGCAATCTTAATATCATTACCGAAATTGCAGTAAATGTATAAAAGGTATAGTCGAATAAGGCGGTGAAAAGTGCCCCCAAATCAAATCGATGATCGCGATGCTCATATGAAAGAAAATATAAAATGATGTAGATTCACAAAAATTCAGCCTCCTTGGGCAATCTGTTGCGGAGATACGAGAAAATGGTCTCAAATGTTTTATTTTTTCTCAGCTTCTATTGAGTGTATGAGGCTGAAAAAAATTGCAGAGACGGAGAAACATAGTTGAATTTTAAGGTATTTTTGTTATTTGAGTCAAAGTCATGTAGAAAAATAAATAAAGTTTTGAGCATGAGCATCGCGATTATCGATTTGGTTTGGGTCACTTTTCACCGTCTTATTCGGTTATATCCTTTGGAATTTTTATTGTAAGAAACTAGTATAAGAGATGGCAAATTTTTATTGACACTCAGAATTACTGAAAATACTTCTGATGTTATGAATTCTCACATTGTTATACTGCTTAAAACATTTATTACATATCTTCTTCTCTGTTAATACAGTTGTTTTTTCTTGAAAATCAGCGTAATTAATTTTGAATACAGAAGTGATATTGACTTTCGGTCAAATAAGTCGAATTATTGCGCAGTTAAAATGATAGCCACTATCGAGCCGAATCGTGAGGTAATTCGCTGTCCGTTGAGTTCATTTATCATAAGTAATTTAAACAAATTAATTCTCTTACAATACGGTAATATAAAATGAGTACTAGGAGTCATAAGTATGCTGTAAACGAAATAAGATTCGAAATGAGAACAGTCTAACTCAATTCTATGGACAGGATGATGTTCATGTATAATTTGCTAGACATTTGTTGTTTCAGATAGTATCAAGATATTTCATTGTGTACCCTTGGAGCCATTAATTTATCATCGTCACTTTCTTCGAAGTTATTTCCAAAGCAATATTTTTTTCTTTAAGGTATTCGTTCTGAAACGCGATATATCTACCAATCGTAATCCCCATCGAGGAGCAAGCGGTACATTTGTAATGGGAAAAGTAGCCATTTTAAATTAACGTGTTTTATCAAAACTAGATTTTTTAAATATATATTTTTAGTAATTTGCGTACAAGAGGTCATTCGATAATTAAACAAATTGCTGTACAGCAAAAATAGTTAATTAAATCGATACTTTTTTGTTTACTTTTCCACATTCTCTTTCCCAACTTTTGTACGCTTGCCCCGTCTCACGGGCCTTCTTATCCTCTCAGCGAGGAATTCACCTTCATCACGAAACCAATTTTGCTCTTTTCACCACTTCGTTGTCGGTGAACTTGATGCTACGCAAATCTCCTTTCATCGGACCAAACAGATAAAAATCAGAAGGGGCATTGTCAGTTTTATAAGGAGGATGTGATAGGAGATCCCAGTTCTCATTCTCGATAGTTTCTATCATCAGTTGTGTGCCGTATGATGTCGAGCATTTTCTTGAAGAAGCTCGCCTTTCCTCTGCTAACGTGCGAGAACTTTACTTAGTTTCCAATCATGACTGAGTAGTATACGCTGTTACTAGTTCGTTGTTTCTCGAAATAATCAAGAAAATCTGATCGTGGACACGCCAAGAGATGGTTAACATGATTTTAAAAGAGGATGGTTGCGTTTTGAATTTCATGCGCACGTGCGATTCTGGCTGTTTCCACTCTATGCTGTTGACGCTTTGATACCAGCTTAAAATAATGTATGCAAGTTTCATCTCAGGTTAAAATTCTGTTCAAAAGTGTTTCGACTTTGTGTTATATGGTAAGCTCTATAGAAACCCAACTTGCACACGTCGTACTGTAGATTATTTTATTTTGAATGGTGGAATGAGTTGTCAACACTTCTTCGACATTTTCACAATTTATTTAATTGTAAGTCATCGGTCTTCTTGAATGCGTGAATCAATTTCAGATTTTAATGGCGAGGTTGACATTGTTTTCAGAGGCTCATAGCGATGCCGCCACTTTCAAGTTTTTCCGTCCATGTGTAAAAAAGACACACGGTCGATACAACTAGTTCCGTTTTGTTTGATTATTTAAAAGAACACTTATGTCGGCTGTACGGTTTCTAAAAATAAAAAATTGACTAACAGAAAGTTGTTCTTCAAAAATGCACCGTTTTAAACGAACATCAAAATACTCTTTTCGCATGGTTACCTACCTACACAAAAGTTTCAGTTGTCTGCATTACGCGTTTCCTTCACTAAAAATGTTTCTTTAAATATTGAACGACCCACCTTTGACCCATTCTTGCTGTTGAGTGATACCAGCTGTATCGTAACCAGTGACGCGCTGAGTACGAGTCAGTTCGCGCAGTATGAGAATAGATGGTATAGCACAATCAAATACTGGCATTTTCAGTCAAAATATAAACAGTTCGATTGTTTTTTTTTTCGAGTTCTTGGATATCTATCGCAACCGTAGATGCCTCTCACATGGCCGGAGGCTATATAGTTTTCTTTCATTTTTGTCCGCATTGGAAATTAGTAATACACTTGTATATATTGAGGATTCATTTCAAAGTTGTTTTTTTTTTCAAAGAATTAGTATTTTACGTGTGATTATGATTCAAATCAAAAGAAATCATTTGTTTGTTAACTGTTAAGTCATTGCCAATTGGAAAAGCTTAATGAAGTTTCGATTTTTATATTTTCTAGTGCGCCTCTAGGTCTGGAGATTTGGTTAAAGTATTTCTATTACTCATTAATAAAAGATTGGACTTCAAAACGCTTCACCTTCTGTGAAGTTGTTGGCTGTTATCGAGATGAAACGAAGTAGTGGTAACTGAAGGTCCTTTTCCTACCTCTTTCCCAGCGGTCACTGCTGAACGACTCTGACGTGGCCCAATCTCCGAAACTCTGTTCGGGTGTCATTTCTGATCTTCTTCTGCCACCAAACCGAATTAAACGCTTCTTTCTTCTCACCGGAAGCTTATGTCGAGCAGGGAACGACCCTCTTGCGTCAACACACTTCCAACACACAACAGGCATTGGACACGTCGTTTCCTTTCTGCGACCTTCACTTTATCTGGTACATTCTGAAAATGTCATCGAAGTGTAAATGGTGTCGCAAAGAAAAGAAACAATAAACTGGACGTTTTTTTTGTTTGTGGTTTGAGAAGGAGTAGTTAACATAAGTGATGTGTTCCGTACGACTCTTTCACATTGTTTTGAATATTATTTGAATATTTTGAGTTTTTTTTAGAAAATATGTTTGACTTTGAGACAAAGTGTTTGTGTTTCAAGAATATTAACGATTTTAAGATTTACATTCTTGACATATTTTGCACTGTGAAAATATTGGACGAGATTTCTGCATTTAATTCTTTTTGGAGTACAATCATCCGTCCCCCCTGACATAATTCCGTGAAGAAACAACCAATAAAAATACAATTTTTTGAAGGTTCTCGTATAGACATAAGCATTTTCATATTAATTTATGTGTCTTCCTACATAACTTTATTCAAACAGCCAAAAATTTAGTCGATCTTGCTAGCCATTTAATAAGCCTATACTTTTTAATAATTGCTATTCAATGAAGTTTCTCACTTTAGTAATATTTTCAATCTCCAATTAAAAAAAACTTATAATGACCAACTTTTCACTCTCTAAATGTAGCAAATACAAGTGCCGCCCTTAAGCCTTGCCTGCTCCCTTGGCCGTAGATTTGACATCGCCCCCCCTCTTCAACTGCGCAACGCATTCGGAGTCGCCGCCCTTCTCCACTTCTCTCTCCCAACACTGTCCAAACCGAATTAGGCTGGACTCCCCTTTTGCCAGCGTCTAGACTTCTCCTTGTATCAACACACTGCGCCATTAGCCACACCTCGTCCGCAGCGTCCAGAGGAAGGACCCTCCTTATCGAGATGGATGAGTCGAGTCACCGCCTTCTAAACGGCCCCGTGTTCGGCCCTGTCCGCACCCGTGGATAAACGATGACCTCAAGGTCGCCGCGCGGTCTCGAAGTTGGTCGGGAAGTTGGTTCGAAGCGGTAAGAAGTTGAGAGAGGAAGCACCCACGAAGTTTGATTGCTAGCGCCGGCACCGCTCCCCGCTCGTGTTGATATTGACCTGGTCTTGGTAATTAAGGGTTAATTCCTTATTAGCCGGAGTTGGAAGGATGCGGCGTGCGAGAGGGTGGGTTGTAGGGTGGTCGGCCGTTAGCGGGTCGTATTTGTTATGCATAGCACGGTTCGCCTCCAGGCACCTTCTTACCCGGCTCGTCACATCGCTAATTGCGACTATGCGGCCGCCGCGCCGGGCCCCGTGGGGCTGTGGGTGGTATGGGGGGAATAAGAATGTCTTCTTGTTACAGCGAGGTCGTCCCTAGTAGAGAAAATGCGCATGGATCTCAAGAAAGAACATAAAATGGTTGTTTCTTTTCATTCGAGCTTTCAAGAGAGAGAGAGAGAGTGGGGAGAGAGAGAGAGACCCATTTTTGTTGGTAAGGAGAAGTTCGTAATAGGTTCGAGAAGCTCATTTTATTCGGATATAGGAGAAAAGATCTCTAAAATAAAGGGAGAGTTCAATTATGAAGTGCCGAAAGTAATCTAAGGCAGTATTTCGTGTACATACCGGCTGTTATGACTTAATCTATGCTTTCATTTAATGGACATGCGATACTGTTCATGCCGGAAAATGTGATTATAACACCTTAATGTCTTTCAAAATTAATTTTTAAAATTGATTTATGTGCAACAACTAATTTTGCAGAAATTTCGAATGAATGGTTTACTTAGTGCTAATAATTTGTGATATCTATTTGTTTATTTAATGAAGTGAATACGTCATTTTAATATTATGACCTGAATACTACCTGTTTTCCTTAACAACAATCTCGTCTCCATTACAAATGAGCTTTTTTCCTCGGATTTAAAGATGACATAGCCATCGCAAGGTTTCTGCTCACGTGTGTCGGGAAAACACGCGAGGGAAGGAATGAAAATGTGCCATCTCGTTATGTTGCGGCTCAAAATCAAAATGACACGAAAAGATGCGGTTAAGACTTATGAAAAAGTGACGGCCTTCCTTTCTTATGTGAACCTTATGCGTGAACAATATGGGGAGAGATTTGAACCGTGGATTGAAATTGTCTTGATTCCTAAGATATGAATCGACGAGCGTAGTTTAGTCCCGACAAAGGATCCATTCCTTAACAAGAATATTACATTGAAAACTAATTACTGAGAAATTTAGGCATCTTAAATATTAAAATTAATTTTCGAATACATTAAGACCTAGGTATAAGTACTAAGATCATCGATCCGATAAAGCAAATGGCCTATTTGTAAGGTTTGGTTACGTAGGAGTGGCCGATGTCAATTCCATTGCAGGTTATTAAATATATAACATTACTGGTCTCATAATCTAGCGTACAATTCAGTCTGGCGTAAACACACTGCAAATACAATGTTATTTTTTCGTGTAATCCACACCATTATTTATTTATTTTCTATTGGATAGAAAATACAAAGATCAGTGTTAATACATTTGTTATAGTTGCTTCTATCTACTTACAATTAACTTACAATAATCTTACAAATAATCTTAAAATACAACTTACCTTTACCACCCTAGTAGTAATCTATCTTTGTATAATATCTCTACTTTGGGTCGAGATCTGAGAATTTATTTAGGAATGTATGAAAAGGAAATTTATTCTTAATGCAGGTTCTGTGTGTTGGATTTTGGCAGAGTCTTAGAGGGGTTAGTTTGGGTATATTTGGTATGTTTCGGAAGAATTGGGTGGGTAAAAAAATAATGTGGTTGGTTACCGGTTCTATCTGGAATTTTTTATGGAGTTGTGCATTGGAGATGTATCATGGGGCATTCCTGATGGTGCGCAGGAACTTATTTTGGATTACTTGGAGTTTTTTGGTGTTTGATTTGGCTGCGCTGATCCAAACTGGGTATGCATATAATTATAGTGGTCGTATGATAATTTTGTATAGCACTAAGGCAGTATTGTAGGATAATTTAGCTGATCTTTTTATTATTGGTTTTAGTTCGTGTAACTTAATTTTTACTTGTATAACTTCATTGTCGATGTGATTTTTCCAATTGTGGCGGGTGTCTAAGAAAAGGCCTAGATATTTTATATGTTTGTTATGTGGATGCCATTGTACAGATTCTTGATTCAGTTGTAAGGGGTAGGATGGGGGAATGAATGGTGTTAGAGTAAATATTTTGGCTGATGTTTTTGACGGGTTGATTTTAATTTGGTTTTCGGCCGCCCAGCTGTCGATTTGATTTAGTTATAACTGAAGTCTGATTTTTATTGTGTTTCTGGTGGGACCTGATGAATATACTATAGCCGTGTCATCTGCAAATGGGGCGAATTTTATTTTGATATTTTTCCGAAGGTCGGCTGAGTACAAGTTATAAAGAACGGGAGATAACGGGGAGCCTTGGGGGAGGCCAGCGTTGACCGCATTTTGATTAGAGTGTTGGTTACCCACTGTAACTGCAAAAGTTCTATTGTTGAGGAATTGAGGTAAGATAATGTGGAGTGCCTATTTCTTTTATTTTATAGTTTAAAGCTTGGTTCCGTGTTCTTTCGAAGGCCTGTAAAATGTCGAGAAAGATTGCTATTGTATGATAGTGTTTTTGAAATGCCGTATGGATGATTTTAGTGATTCTGAGTAATTGGCGATGTGTGGATACTGTTTAGGTGAATCTCATTTGTACCATAGTTATGGCCTTTGTGTTATGGAGATGGGTTTTGAAACGTTTTAATATTATTTTTTCTAATAGTTTAGATAGCGTGGGAAGCAGATTGATTGGTCGGTAACTGTTGGTTAGAGATGCATTCTTGTGTAGGTTTTGTACCGGAAGAATGATTGCATGTTTCCATAGCTGTGGAAAGTAACCTCGTCTGAGGCATGAGTTAAAGATAAAGATATTGGTCAAATATGCGATGTCTGTTCGGAGGTTTTTTTGTATTAAGCAGTGGCCGCTCGTAGTCATGCCAGTAGGGTGTGCAACGCTTCTCCTCTTTCTCCCTCCCTCTCCCCCTTTCTCTCTCTCTCTCTCTCTCTCTCTCTCTCTCTCTCTCTCTCTCTCTCTCTCTCTCTCTCACACACACACACACACACACACACACACACACACACAGACATTTACACATATTAACACCAATAATGACAATTAAACACAAATCATCTTATGAAGTCTGATAGCATGCCGAACAATTCCATTCCAATTGTCTCTTTTCAGCATTTTTTTCTGAGGCTTTTTCATATTTCCAACGCTATTCATTGTTAGTTGCACAAACACCCTTGACAGAAAAACGAACTCTCTGATTTCGGTTTCTCAAAACACATTGAAACGTAGCCTAATACTTACGTTTACAAAATACACTTGGAGTTTGAATACTTCGAAATGGTTTTGTAATTGCAACTCACTTTAAAACACAAGAGAATACACATATTATATACAATTAACATTTTTATGAATGCAACACTGCACAGCAATGCGTTCGCGTTTCGCGCGCTAGTGCGAAAGCTCATTTAAGTGGAGAGATATCTCACACTTTCTTCGTTCAATGTCATACTTACTTCTGTTAAAAACTTGTGCTACTCGAGTGTTATATCTTCGAGACACGTCAAGGTTTTTCCCGAGATCGCCACTGCGCCTGCGCCGTAGAAGGAGCACCGCGCGGGGATTGCTCCAGTCCTCCATAAGCCACCGTTGTTCCCCCTCCTTCCCCTGCAGCCCCGCGGCAGCCTAGGACGCCGCACGGTGTGACCAGATGGCGAAAACGTGGCCAAAACCTCAAAAATTAAAATTTATTTTGGGGGTTTCCAACCATTCCACTTGAAAGAGGAATGTTTCGCACATCTGTTGTGAAAGTATGAAGGATAATCCCTGTACCTGCTGCGTGCAGTGGAAGTTTGAAGTTGGAGTACACGGTCAGTGCTCTTCTAGCGTCAGAGGCGATAGTAAGCTGTGCTTTCCAATAGTTATAAAAACGCGCTACAAAATTATTTTTGCTGTGTTTTGCAATTATGAATGTCCCTGTTGGTTGTAAGTAACACAAAAATTATGTTAATTTACTATGGATTACGATTATTTATATTCGATACAATGTGATATAAAATCTAACTAGCCTAAAAGTAATATATAACGCAATATAACACCTGCAAATTTTAATGACAATTTAGCTTGTATATTAATCATTCAGTTAAAAGAAAATTTGGCTGCGTCTCGCTGCAGATTCGTGTCTTATGAAATATTTTCTATCACAGTGTATATCTCGTAGCGGCAACCAGCATTACTGAGCGGGGACTTAAAACTAACAATCATTCTATTCTCAAGTTCTGTACCGGCAAATATTGTGAATTGCTTGTGATTATGAATATTA